>OY744525.1:97337112-97369612 GCA_963556195.1 Sepiola atlantica | reverse complement strand
GAGCATTGCAACTTTAAGATCAAATAAATCGAGATTTTTTATCACTGCCGAGATTTCACCGGCAGATGTGTCGCCTTAAATTAAACCCGGGTTTTAACAAAAAAAAGTAATACATTACTTAATAATAAATATTTTAAAGTTTATTATTATTTTTCTTAAGAAATTAAATGTACATATTCAAATTAAAAAGGAATAAAACACTATGATATTTAATGTTATATATAAATAATTATTTGTTTACATAGGCGTTTTATTTATTGGATATTTTTTATGGTATTCACCGGTTGAAAATTCATCGGGCGAATTTGAGTTCCCGTGTTGATTCTGTGTTTAATTATCACACATATATATTGAATTGTCGAGTGCTGGCTTATCTAATCCCACTTTCCCGACCTTTTGTCACTCCTTACCTTGTGGGAGTTAGATAAATAAAAACTAGTTCAGCCAGGGGGTTTTACCCCACCAAATAAACCGGTATCGTCCGGGCCTTTGGGTCTGGATTCACGCCCGTCTATTGGGGCTTGTCCGTCCTGTGCAGTTCTAGGAGGTGCATCTCCCAGGTTTTGCCTTCCCTCTTTGGGGAGGAGTAAGTTTATTGCTTACTGTCTGAGGCGGCCCTACCGGGGAATGCCGACGAAGCTGCCCAGGCAATTTTTAAATGGCCAGAGTGCTCACATCTCGAGCACTGGCTTTCTCATCCCACTTTCCTGACCTTGTGTCAATCTTACCTTGTTGGGGGTAGATAAATAAAATCTAGTTCAGCCAGGGGTTTTTACCCCACCAAATAAACCGGTATCGTCCGGGCCTTTGGGCCTGGATTTACGCCCGTCTATTGGGGCTTGTCCGTCCTGTGCAATTCTAGGAGGTGCATCCTCCCAGGCTTTGCCTTTCCTCTTTGGGGAGGAGTAAGTTTATTGCTAACTGTCTGAGGCGCCCCTACAGGGGAATGCCGACGGGGCTGCCCAGTCAATTTTTTAATGGCCAGAGTGCTCACCTCTATAGCGCAGGGTTATCTAATCCCACTTTCCTGACCTTGTGTCACATCTTACCTTGTTGGAGGTAGATAAATAAAACTATTTCAGCCAGGAGTTTTTACCCCACCTAAAATATATGTATTAGAGTTGATGAGAGAATGGATAAGAACACATTGATGTATAAGAAAATTGTGGATGAAAATAGACAGAGAATTATGAAAAAAACTAAGGGACCAGAACACCATTTAACTTTTACAAAAGAAACACCATGTGAAAGTAAATATCTGACACATAGAGTTCTTCCGAATAGTGGTGCAACAGGTGCTGTTCATGCAGATCAAGTGGTGGATGTTTTGCATGAATTCCACAGTGAGAACAGTATCAAGGCTATACTTGTTGACAACACTAATACCAACACAAGTTGCGATGGTGGAATGGTTGCAATTTTAGAAAAAAAACTTTTTAAAACTCTTCACACAATTGGTTGCTCTTTGCATCATAATGAACTACCTTTCAGAGCCCTTTTTAAAAACATAGATGGTTGCGCAAAGGGCCCTACAACATTCAGTAGCCCTCTGGGGAAATTATGCTCAAATGATTGATATGATTTACCCCAAATATCATTTTCCACTATTAGCAATCCTCTAGAGTCAATTTTTAAAATTGATGAAATACATGATCTTAGTTCTGACCAAAGACTCCTTTATGAATACACAGTAGGTATTTCTAGAGGTAAGGTTGACTCTAGATATGCCTCCTGGAAAATTGGTCCTTTAAACCAAGCAAGATGGTTAACTTTGGCCATCAGGCTTATGTGTTTATGGACTCGTGGTGCATACCCACAAAGGCACACAACAAAACTACACTATGTAGTAAATTTTATTGTAAATGTGTATGCCACTTCTTGGTTTGAAATTAAAAGAAATAGTAAATTCCACAATCAGTAAGTGCACATTTTTAATATGATCCAGAAGATTAAGGAGCAGCCTCAGGAAATCCAAGATATCACATTTAGAAATATACAAGGTAATACATTTTGTTTACTGCCTGAAAACTTTCTATATTCCATGGTTAAATCTGAGGAGATTGAAGTAAGAGAAGAAGCTTTAAAAAGAATTTTGGCCATTAGGTAAGTAATATTTATTCATATATCTCTGACTCAATTATTTATTCCAATTTATAGAATGATTTTTAAAGATTTTATCTAATTTCACCATAATTATTAAAGCAGTACAGATTGGAATTTTTTAATAATTCAATTAATTAATTTGTTCTTTCAGGAGTGAGGAGTCAACCAGAAAAAGATTAAAAAGAATACTACCTATTAATTTTAATGCCACACATTGGACACAATTAATAGATTTAAAATTATGCGGCATTTTTGGACCACCAATGACGGAAGATTTTACTGAATCTGAACTTCGAGAATCGTTGATGAATGGAACCAAGCTTGACTTGCCAGATTTGCCCTCACATTCTCAGGGTGTGGAACGGGCAGTTAAGTTAATAACAGAAGCTTCACAAACTGTATATGGTTTTGAAGCAAGGCATCAACACATTACAGCCAAAGTTTTGAGTCAGAAATTGAGACCAGCATTTTTGTCTAAGGGGTCTTATATGGAGCAATTTGACTCTCTATATTAAGCTTCATTAAAATAGTGTTAGGTTTTTCCTTATTTCTTTGCTTGTTATATTTTCACTAATAACAGAAAAAATCATTTTTTTAGGTATTCAAATATTACTGTTTAATTCATAACGTTAAAAGGTAGTTTACAAAAGCAGATACTGAAAATGAGGGGGGGGGCAAATTTTCAATTTGAAGATTTCTTTAATTCATATCATTTTTATAAAATAAAAGGACATTCCCTGCTTTTAAATGCTAAAATTATTTGGTTTTCACACCAATATTCAAGCAAATCTTGCAAAAACGAGGAATTTTCAGTATATTCTTGTCTACGATCTTTGATACCAAACGCTCAAAAAACCGCTGAAGTTTTTGATCTAATTTTTTGCATGGGTATTTAATAGGTCTATATACAACTTTCGGAATGTGCCTTTTTTTAATATTTAAAAAAAAGTGTAAAATCGACCTACCCTAATATATATGTATATATATATATATATACTTGTATATATATGTATATATATACTTGTATATATATATACTTGTATATATATGTATATATATATACTTGTATATATATGTATATATATATACTTGTATATATATGTATATATATACTTGTATATATACTTGTATATATATGTATATATATATACTTGTATATATATGTATATATATATACTTGTATATATATGTATATATATATACTTGTATATATATGTATATATATATACTTGTATATATATGTATATATATATACTTGTATATATATGTATATATATATACTTGTATATATATGTATATATATATACTTGTATATATATGTATATATATACTTGTATATATATGTATATATATATACTTGTATATATACTTGTATATATATGTATATATATATACTTGTATATATATGTATATATATATACTTGTATATATATGTATATATGTATACTTGTATATTATATATATATTTACGTATATATATATATATATTTACGTATATATATATATATATTTACGTATATATTATATATACTTATATAGATATGATATATACATATATATACTTATATATATATACTCATATAGATTATATATATATATTAGCAATACACATCGACCAGAAAACTGTTTGGATAATCACAGATTTGACAGTAGTTCTATTAAAATAGTCATATCTTAAAAACTAAAGCACTTTAAGTGCTAAAAATACCATCATTTTGTTAGGAAAGTAATATCCTCTCAGGTGTATTCTTGAATAATAATATACATTATATATTTATAACAATTATAATAATGATGCATTTCAACACTGTTTTCTACTGAAAATCAAAGATTTGAAAGTCTATTGTAAAGTACCTAGATTTGTGTTTACACACTGATAATGATGCATTTCAACACTGTTTTCTATTGAAAATCAAAGATTTGAAAGCCTATCGTAAAGTATCTGGATTTGCGTTTACACACTGATAATCATGCATTTCAACACTGTTTTCTAGTGAAAACAAAGATTTAAAAGCTTATTGTAAAGTATCTGGATTTGAGATTTTGTACTGATAATCATGCATTTCAACACTGTTTTCTACTTAAAATCAAAGATTTGAAAGCTTATTGTAAAGTATCTGTATTTGAGTTTTTTCACTGATAATGATGCATTTCAACACTGTTTTCTACTTAAAATCAAAGTTTGAAAGTCTATTGTAAAGTACCTAGATTTGTGTTTACACACTGATAATGATGCATTTCAACACTGTTTTCTACTTAAAATCAAAGATTTGAAAGCTTATTGTAAAGTATCTGGATTTGAGTTTTTTCACTGATAATGATGCATTTCAACACTGTTTTCTACTTAAAATCAAAGTTTGAAAGTCTATTGTAAAGTACCTAGATTTGTGTTTACACACTGATAATGATGCATTTCAACACTGTTTTCTACTGAAAATCAAAGATTTGAAAGCTTATTGTAAAGTATCTGGATTAGAGATTTTGTACAAATAATCATGCATTTCAAAGATTTGAAAGCCTATTGTAAAGTACCGAGATTTGTGTTTACACACTGATAATGATGCATTTCAACACTTTTTTCTACTGAAAATCAATGGTTTGAAACCTTATTGTAAAGTATCTGGATTTGAGTTTTTGTACTGATAATCATGCATTTCAACACTGTTTTCTACTGAAAATCAAAGATTTGAAAGCCTATTGTTAAGTACCTAGATTTGTGTTTACACTGAAAATCATGCATTTTAACACTGTTTTCTACTGAAAATCAAAGATTTGAAAGCTTATTGTAAAGAATCTTGATTTGAGTTGTTGTACTGATAATCATGCATTTCAACACTGTTTTCTACTGAAAATCAAAGATTTCAAAGCCTATTGTAAAGTATCTGGATTTGAGTTTTTTCACTGATAATCATGCATTTCAACACTGTTTTCTACTTAAAATCAAAGATTTGAAAGCCTATTGTAAAGTATCTAGATTTGCGTTGTCGCTGTTACACTGTTTTCTACTGAAAATCAAAGATTTCAAAGCCTATTGTAAAGTATCTACATTTACGTTTTTGCACTGAAAATCATGCATTTCAACACTGTTTTCTATCGAAAATCAAAGATTTGAAAGCCTATTCTTAAGTATCTGGATTTGCGTATACACACTAAAAATCATGCATTTCAACACTGTTTTCTACTGATAATCAAAGATTTTAAATCCTATTGTAAAGTATCTAGATTTACGTTTTCACACTGATAATCATGCATTAATACACTGTTTCCAACTGAAAATCACAAATCTGAGAGCCTATTGTAAAGAATCTAGTTTTG
The DNA here is from genome assembly GCA_963556195.1 of Sepiola atlantica. Classification (NCBI taxonomy): domain Eukaryota; kingdom Metazoa; phylum Mollusca; class Cephalopoda; order Sepiida; family Sepiolidae; genus Sepiola; species Sepiola atlantica. The sequence continues at coordinate 97,364,194 of OY744525.1, read as the reverse complement.
CGTTTTCACACAATCATGCATTTCAACACTGTTTTCTACTGAAAATCAAAGATTTGAAAGCCTATTGTTAAGTATCAAGGGTTCCGTTTTTGCACTGAAAATCATGCATTTGAACACTGTTTAGTTATGCCAGTGATAACATACAGCTTTGGAATTATTGATTGGCCACAAAAGGACATTAATAGATTAGATACTAAAACGAGAAAAATGTTGACAATAGGCCTTCAGGTTTGTGATTTTCAGTTGGAAACAGTGTTGAAGTGCATAATTTTCAGTGTGATAACGCAAATCTAGATACTTTACAATAGGCTTTCAGGTTTGTGATTCTCAGTTGGAAGCAGTCATGAAATGCATGAGTTTCAGTGTGAAAACGCAAATCTAGATACTTTACAATAGGCTTTCAGGTTTGTGATTTTCAGTTGGAAACAGTGTTGAAATGCATAATTTTCAGTGTGAAAAAGCAAATCTAGATACTTTACAATATGCTTTCAGGTTTGTGATTTTCAGTTGGAAGCAGTGTTTAAATGCATGATTTTCAGTGTGAGAACGCAAATCTTGATACTTTACAATAGGCTTTAAGATTTGTGATTTTCAGTTGGAAACAGTGTTGAAATGCATAATTTTCAGTGTGAAAACGCAAATCTAGATACTTTACAATAGGCTTTCAGGTTTGTGATTTTCAGTTGGAAACAGTGTTGAAATGCATAATTTTCAGTGTGAAAACGCAAATCTAGATACTTTACAATAGGCTTTCAGGTTTGTGATTTTCAGTTGGAAACAGTGTTGAAATGCATAATTTTCAGTGTGAAAACGCAAATCTAGATACTTTACAATAGGCTTTCAGGTTTGTGATTTTCAGTTGGAAGCAGTGTTTAAATGCATGATTTTCAGTGTGAGAACGCAAATCTTGATACTTTACAATAGGCTTTCAGGTTTGTGATTTTCAGTTGGAAACAGTGTTGAAATGCATAATTTTCAGTGTGAAAACGCAAATCTAGATACTTTACAATAGGCTTTCAGGTTTGTGATTTTCAGTTGGAAACAGTGTTGAAATGCATAATTTTCAGTGTGAAAACGCAAATCTAGATACTTTACAATAGGCTTTCAGGTTTGTGATTTTCAGTTGGAAACAGTGTTGAAATGCATAATTTTCAGTGTGAAAACGCAAATCTAGATACTTTACAATAGGCTTTCAGGTTTGTGATTTTCAGTTGGAAACAGTGTTGAAATGCATAATTTTCAGTGTGAAAATGCAAATCTAGATACTTTACAATAGGCTTTCAGGTTTGTGATTTTCAGTTGGAAGCAGTGTTTTAATGCATGATTTTCAGTGTGAGAACGCAAATCTTGATACTTTACAATAGGCTTTCAGGTTTGTGATTTTCAGTTGGAAGCAGTGTTTAAATGCATGATTTTCAGTGTGAGAACGCAAATCTTGATACTTTACAATAGGCTTTCAGGTTTGTGATTTTCAGTTGGAAGCAGTGTTTAAATGCATGATTTTCAGTGTGAGAACGCAAATCTAGATACTTTACAATAGGCTTTCAGGTTTGTGATTTTCAGTTGGAAACAGTGTTGAAATGCATAATTTTCAGTGTGAAAACGCAAATCTAGATACTTTACAATAGGCTTTCAGGTTTGTGATTTTCAGTTGGAAACAGTGTTGAAATGCATAATTTTCAGTGTGAAAACGCAAATCTAGATACTTTACAATAGGCTTTCAGGTTTGTGATTTTCAGTTGGAAGCAGTGTTTAAATGCATGATTTTCAGTGTGAGAACGCAAATCTTGATACTTTACAATAGGCTTTCAGGTTTGTGATTTTCAGTTGGAAACAGTGTTGAAATGCATAATTTTCAGTGTGAAAACGCAAATCTAGATACTTTACAATAGGCTTTCAGGTTTGTGATTTTCAGTTGGAAACAGTGTTGAAATGCATAATTTTCAGTGTGAAAACGCAAATCTAATTGGTTAATGGCAGTTACTTTGTTTGCTAGCTGTTTTTTGTAAATTTTTATAACATGGCGTAAATATTCCCTGCCAAATTTTTTCTCTCATCTTGGCATGTTGAATTAAATCGTTTTCTTTTATGCCAAGGTATTTGTGTTGCTCCTGTTCTTCAAGGTCTTTGATGTCAGTATCTTCATCAAGCTGTATTGTTTTAGGTTTGGTCTTCTTACTTTCTTATTGGAATGCCATGTGTTGCACCAAACATCTTGGTTGATGGGAAGAGATTAAATATTACGGAAAGCTTTGTGTATCTTGGTAGTACGCCGAGTAGGGACTGTACGTTTGATGCTTAAATAAATCGCAGAATAGCAAAACCCGGTTCTGTTTTTAGCAAACTGGAGAAACGTGTATGGCCAGATCGGGGAGTTTCATCAAACACAAAGCTTAGTTTTATGAAGCATGCATTATTACTTCTCTGCTTTATGCGTCAGAGACTTGGACAGCATATAGAAGACACTCTTGGAAAGATTTCATCAAAGTTGTATTCGGAAAATACTTAAAATCAACTGGAAGACACTGTAGTCCTTGCACAGTTATCATTCAAAATCAGATGTGCTGGACTGGACACCTGATTTGAATGGAGGACAAAAAACTCTCTAAACAGCTGTTCTTTGGTGAGATAGAGGAAAGAGACCACAACATAAACAAAGAAAAATGTTTAAGGATGCCCTTAAAAACAACTTGAAACTACTTGAGATGGATATAGATAATTGGGAAGCACAATCGGAAGACCGACCACTATGGAGGAAAACTTTAGAGTACGATGTAAGGATTTTTAAGAGCGTCGTTTAAGAGCTGTCTTAAAGCGTGTTTTACGAAAGTAGGATGAAAGTATAGTCTCAGAGAATAAACAACAGAAACTGAAGTGCACTGTATGTGATAGTTTTTTCTGTCAAATGTAAATCGCACAACCAAAGACAGGATCAACAGTTTTATGAGGAGGCTATAACAGCACGACCTCCAGTGCTAAGTTGTCATATTTATGGTCTAATCTGCAAATCTAAAAGTGGCCTGACAAGACATTCTGAGATTCATAATGAAGGAAAGTTTGAATTATAAGTAATTGGGGAGTTTGAATTACCTAGTGGGGAGTTTGCATTACCTACTAAGGAGTTTGAAATTCACCATCCTCGAGTGTCTTCGGTCTCTCTGTACAAGAGTTTGTCAGGATAACCATACATGAGGATACTTCACCCAACAAGTAAACTCTGACCAAATATTCAAAATAACAGTATTCGAAGCAGAAATAAGATTCCCTCGACACGGCTATACATTGAAATGGTGCACCTTTTCCAAGTAATGTTACCTCAAGTAACAGCACTTAGCTAGATACTCCACCAGACTAGATGAATTCTTGTCCTGGAATCTGTTATATCCACATATTTTGCCCCATAAAGCATGAAAAGAAGAATAGGGGAATTGTTGGCACATGTTCTCCTACATAAAAAAAGCATGGTGCAATTCATCAAAAAGGGAACATATAAAAAATTGGGACCGGATATATTCTAGACAGCGAGAGGCCAAGAGCCATAAAATCAGCCCACGCAGTTTATGGGGGCAGATGAAGGGCAACCAATCAAATTGAAGAAAAGCCTGTTGCTATGCAAACGGAAGGCCCTAGACAGGGAGGGGAAAAGAGCCGGGCAAGAAACACTGGGGGTTGGCTTGTGGCAGTGGTCGAGTCAAGACATGTCGGATTTGTTGCTTGTGGGGCAGTCAAATCGTTGACAATATATACCTGCATAAAGGGACGGATTTCGGCAGTAATGGAGTATTTACGTGTCTAGATTTGAGGCTCAAAGAGCAGTCAATCGAAAACATATCCCCGCACAGGGAATGGATTACAACGGTGGAGGAAGATGACATTTACAAGATTTGCTGCTGATCAAGCAGAAATCGAAATAATATATATCCCCGCACATGGGACGGATTACAATCGTGGAAGAAGATGACATTTTCAAGATTTGCTGCCGATCAAGCAGAAATCGAAATAATATATATCCTTGCACATGGGACGGATTACAATCGTGGAAGAAGATGACATTTCCAAGATTTGCTGCCGACCAAGCAGAAATCAAAATAATATATATCTCCACATACAAAAAACAAAAGGAGATTCACAAGGAAAAATACAATCTGACAAAGTTGGCTATATAGACGAAGTCAACAAATTCCTTTCTGGATACGAGATTACCTATATCGCCACCGAAAAACTATCTGGGAAAGACGGATTCAGAATCAAAATTCTGTAAAAATATCCTTCATATAGCCGAAAACTCCACACTAAAAACTATCTGCGAAAGACGGATATCAGAATCTAAAATTCTATGACAATATCTTTCATATAGCCGAAAACTCCACACTAAAAACTATCTGCAAAGGACGAACTCGGAATAAAAGAATTCTGTTAAAATGTCCTTCATATAGCCGTCAACTCCACACAAAAAAAAATATCCGCAAAAGACGAGACAGTCAGATTTCAGGAGCGGAGGGACGAAGTCGTGTCAAGATTTTGTGTCAACCCAGCACTTCAAATCGAAAGCTATATCCTTGTATACAAGGATCCGAGAAAGAACGGACCTAAAATCCTGTGTAAATATCTTCAAAAAAGGCTATAAAAAGGTATGTGCCCTATTATATGAAAAAAAAAAGAAAAATAAAGAAAAAGAAAAACAAATTACTTATTTTTAACTTTCATTATTTTCCATTTTTTTTAACTCTGGACTGATCAACCATTCTCGATATTATCTAAACCAGCACCATATCAAAGAGCAGAACTTTTATTTGGTCTTTTTTTGATTTAATAAACACTTGTTATGTTTGCATAATCTCGCTTTTTGTTAATTCTTACAAGTGTTTTATTTCTTATTTTATGTTTATAAATTATGATTCAAATGTGTCCCGTTCTTTCTCTACCATGATTACTTGCTGTTCTCCCTTTTATCGTTTTAATGAAAAGTCGTTTTACTACTGTGGGTCTTAACATGTGACCCGCGGGCCCAATTAAAACATAAAGGATAGGAGACAATTACACATAATTAACATTCGAGACTAATTTACACGTTTATAAAATTGGTGCCATAGGATCACGTTTATAAAATGACCAATTTTCAAAATAGCATAGTATTCGAAGCCCAAATAACATGGCCCTTCACTGGTTCATAAGAGGAATAGTACACCTTCTCCAAGTAATGTTACCTCAAGTAACAGCACTCACCTGGATACTCCAACAGACGATGAATTATTGTCCTGTAATACACAAGAAAGATATACTATACCATAGTTAACTGGTCAATTGGGGAGAGGAAAATGAATGTTCTTAACTTCTTAACTAACTCAACATTTGACAGGTAAAGAAGTTTAAAGGTATATTCGAATATCTATGTATCTCATATAGAGATCAATTTCTGAGAACTTCGACTGAAGTAAAATAAAAATTTGTAGTCGTCGCACGCAGGCGCGAACCCATGGCCGTTAAATTACGGGAAACGATATCAGTATCACGAGAGGGTTGAATTATGCAAATTAAGTGCGGTTAGCGGCAAAGAAGGATGAATAAAACAAGTTTTAAAAAATTTTTTATTGACGGAGTCAGTTTTGTGGTGAACATCGTGTCGTTCACAAGGAAACGAAATGAAAAGAACTCTGTATTTTAAGGAACGAATGAATAATTCGTTGTCTCTTTATCAACTTTTGGGAATCTTTTACAATAATCAGCAGAGTAAAAACGCTCAAAAAACAAATATTCAACAAATAAAAGTAACTGTAGGCGATAAAAGTTATTTTCAAACTAACCTGTGTCATTTCCATCTATTAAAAAGATTTTTAACCCGTTTCAATTGCTATTTATTAGAAATTTAAGTATTCGGCACACAAACATCGCACAAAACAAGATGGCTGATTTAAGGGGGGGGGGCGTTGTCAAATTCTATGCAAAAAAAAAACAAGAATTTTTTTTTACATCTAATAATAACCCATTTATACTACGTAAAAATACAAACAAATTACATAGGTAAGTAGAAAAATGTCTATTCTCGACGTAGGTCAACTTTACTTGCTGCAAATTTATGTTTTTAAACCCTTTCTCGTTCTTTTTTTGGACCCCGTTCGCGACTCTGCTGATTATTGTAAAAGATTCCCCAACTTTTTATTTATTTCAAGACCGGCGGCTTTTCATCAACTCTGTGTTTCAAAGAACAAAGAAATAATTCGGCATCACTTTATTAACTCTTTATTTCAAAATTAAAAATTACCATGCAGACACCCTTACCAGAAACAGTTTTTGTTTCACGTATGTAAGACTGAAGTTGGGTTAAAGAGCCACTTAAGTGCCCTCAGCCGCACAGCAACTAAATGAAGAGATGGCAAACTTCTTACAAGAAAAAGCAATCACCATATTTTAAATATATATATATATATATAGAGAGAGAGAGAGAGAGAGAAAGAAATAACTTGATAATGATTACTTTTCATTTATTATTTTACTTTTACCTTTTTAAAAAGCTTTAATAGTTATTTTAAGGTCGTAAGCGGACCTTGTGGGCAGTGTTGCCAACTGAGATTTTCAAAACCCGCTAGATTGAGAAAGCAAAATCGCCAGAAAATCGCTAGATTTTTAACTTTTCGTCATTATTGGCAACTGAGATTTTCAAAACCTGCTAGATCGAAAACAATAAAATCGCTTAAAACAAACACTAGCTTTTAACTTCGTACCATATATATATATATATATATATATATATATATATATATATATATATCAATCAAAATGACTGCCAAATTTTATCGACTACTTGTCTGTTTTTCAAAGCTATGACAGCGAAAATATATCCACTGTACAAATATTAATTTGTCTGTTTTTGTCTATTACTTAAAAAAATTATTTTGCAAATATTAATTTGTTGTCTGACTTTTGCGGATTATTTTGCAAATAAAAGTTAATTTGTTTTCATAAATATTAATTTGTTGCCACCTGGACCTAGGGTTAGTGGGAGGTTTAATGGAGTGTATATTTTGTTTTGTAAGAAACAAATCATAAAATCAAACAGTGTTTATTAAAAATTTAAATATATTACAAATTTAACATCACAATAATGACGTATCTAAATATTGCCGAAGAAATTGTCCACAAAAATGAAATTAATATTTGCAAAATAATCCGCAAAAATCGGAAAATTAATTAATATTTTCAAAATAAAAGCTATAAAAAATATTCACAAAAATGAGAAAACAAATTAATATTTGCAAAATGATTTTTTCTTAATCCACAAAAATCTGAAAATAAATTATTTAGAAAATAAAAATTAAAAAAAGAAATCCGCAAAAAAGTTTTAAATTAAATTATTTTAAAACATTTACTGCTGTTTTAAAGCAAATAAAATCGAGTTATGTTTTTTCTAAGAACACTGTTCTGGTATTATCTTTTCCAATTATTATTTTGATAAAAAATATTAAATTAAAATCCTATTACGAGATTATCCATTAAATGCATTTCGGTTTCTTCGTAAGAAAGTAGGCCATTTTAATATTTTGTTAATGATTGAATTACTTCGATATTTATTCCATACTTACCTAATTTTCTAATTTTCCTACCTTGCCAAAATTACATAATTTTCCGCCCCCCCCCCCCCCAAAAAAAAACACGCACCCTTCATACTACTAACCCTAAGTCCGGGTGGTAATACGAAAAATAAATAAAGAATAAATTTAACAAAAGTCGAAAAAAGTGCGTGCGACGTGGGTGTAACGGGGCTGTTAATAGTCAATTTATTGAATATTAAAGGTAGTTTTTTTGTTGTGTTATTTATTTATAATAAATAAACCGTTGTATCGTATCACTTATCTTTCGCGCAAAGAAAACAACAACAATTATTTCAGAATGCATCAGTTTTGCATATACTTGTAACATAAAATTATCCCCCATTTCCGGGCCATTCTAACTTAGTAGGTAAAAGAATTTAGTTAACATTGGTTCTCAGAGTGTAAGTCGAATATTTTTATTGGTAAATTATGGGGATGCAAAGTAAACCTTTCAAAGTTCACTGCCTCCTATCTCTCTTATCGAACCTTTTGTAATGTTAAAAATCGAAAATTAAACCAAATGCTGGAAGAATATAACATTTTCGCACGATTGGTAACATTTATCGGATGTGTTTCTACCAGTATTTTGTTTAATTTTCGATTTTTAGCGATTATCCGAGTGATCATCGACGCCATTTCCTTTTTGAGTATGAACTGAACAGTCGACACCATGTTTGTTTTTTAACAAAAATATGCTTTAAAATAAGTTAAAACACAAATAAACTTATCCAGGTAGGTAGAATAGTAACTTATCTTGCCTTTGGTAACATTTATTTGTTGCACATTTATTTGTTGTTTTTTTACCCATTTTTCGTTCTGTTCGCTCTCGTTATAAATGCCCTAGAATTGTTTTTTTTATTAATTTATTTTTACGTTCGTGGGCTTTTGTCCGTGTTTGAATTATTTTGGTGGCCTTTTGTCCGGTCGCGATCACCATTTTATTTTTAGAACATTAACATTTTTATTGATATGTAAAACTACTGCAGATTTGCATATATCATGTATGGAAGGTAGCTTGAGAAATAATCCAATGATGACTAAAGAGAAAATGAATACGGAAACTAGTTTTACTGAAATCTGAAATGCGTGTGTGTATGTGGCAAACGAAATCGCCAGATTTTAAAGAAAAAAATCGCTAGCCGCTAGATCCAAATTTTACTAGCCAGATTCAAATTAAAATCGCCAGATCTAGCGGGAAACCCGCTAAATTGGCAACACTGCTTGTGGGTAGTTGTAAGCGGCTCATCGAAGCAAATGATCTATTTGAAAATAACTACGCTTCTGTTTCGTGTTTTTTTTCTTCTATTTGTTAGTCATTAGTGGACATGCTGCATAAAAAGGTATGTAATTAAATTGACCTCCACAGTTTTATCTTTTAGAAATAAATTATTTATTGAATTAAAATAAAAATGACTTAAATGCAAATATTTGCAATTATTAAATGGCAGCCTAATACGATAGAATTGATATGTTCAGAATCGCATTCATTTTTCACCGCGCGTCCGTGGTATTAAAGAAATGTCGAGTTTTTGCCGCTCATATAATATGTATATAAAATCGCTGGAAACGGCTGGTTGGTCAATACCGGAAAGGAATAGAAGACTGAAAAAATATTCTAATCGTGTGTTGTGCAAACCCCAATATTTATTTTACATCATGTTTGTTATAAAATTTTATTTTAGAATTTATTTATTTTGAATAATGCTACCTTTTTTAAACATCACTCATTTTTGTCATTTATTTTTTTGTTAAATTTTTACTATCATACCCGTCGTAGTTTAAGTTTACCTTCTAAAAGATCCAGATTCTACTTTTTGGGCGATTACATGTAAACAGCCTGAACACATATACGAAAAGAAGGAATTAGAAAAAAAAAGTACTTGTCCAGATTAGGACCCAAGCTAAAATCGACTTGGTGTCGGTAGTTTCCGGGTCGAAAACTAGGCTGGATGTACAACTGGAAAAAGTTGGTGTGGGGGTGTTACACATAAACATTTTTTTTTTTTAGAAAAATATTACTGAACAAGTGTTGAAACGGTGTTAGGGTTTAGACAGCAGTCGAGAGGGGAAAGGTTGCTAAAAAGAAATGTTCTATGATGCCGAGAACGGAGTTCTCAGCTGGAGCAAAGGTACACGGTCCGCTATCCACTTAGTTGAAGAACCTCTTTATTTATCTTATGTATTTACATAAAAAAATATAGAGATGTGGCACAAGGCCAAAATGGGGGGCGTCCACTGGTCTATGACCTAAAACTAGTTCCAATTACCACAATACCACATGCACTCTATGGACTAACATACTTAAAATATCCCCAGGTGGTTTCATGATTTTTATTTACAAAATAAATATGTACAGAGTTTGATGATACGGAGTGGGAGAACAAAGAAGCTTTAAAAAATCCCCCCAAAATAAATAAGAATAAAAGGGATGTAAAAATAAAGAACAAAATAAAATGCTAATTATGGTAAGTTAGTAGGACCCTGCCATCCTATCTGCTCGCTGAACAACTGAAAGCAAGAGAGTCAGTCCCTAAGTGGGAGTGGGCGTTGCCTACAGGACAAAAGAAATACCGGGATGGGTTTTTAAGGGATGTGCAGTGTCCTCCAAGATAAATACCATTAGGGCGGGCCAGGGATAAAGAAACTCGGGGGGGGGGGGGACGAGCATCCTAGAGGAGTTCTGACACCTAAAATAAAGGGGGACAGGACTCATTTGTACTACTAGCTAGAGGCACTGATCCAACAGTTGGATGTTCAAACAATTGTCAGAGAGAAAGACCTATGGTCGGCGTGTGCAATGCTTAGGCAGGGAACACAAACTCAATTTTATTTCGTACGAACACACATAAACAAGCGGTGTGCATCCACCTACGTCTAAACAGTGAGGTAGGCAACCTCCTATCACATTTAATTTTCATTTTAAGCTGATGCTTAAAATACGAAATCAAATCTTAATGAGAAGGCCCCCCCCCCCTCCCTACGTCTAAGCGGCTAAAATCGTAAGAAACACCATTCGTTTATCCCTGGGCCACAAGGGGTCCATGTTAAAGACTACGAACACTAAATCCAGGCACGTCACCCGCTCGGGAACAATGCGAGCCATCACCTAGTTGACATACGGCCAGTATTCACAAAGCTTGGAGCAGTTGAAAAAGGCGTGCTCTGCCGTTTCAATTTCATCTTCTTCGCAACATGGACAAAAAGGGTTCATGTTCAAACCAATATGCCATTAAGGGGTATCACATTTCGAACCAATCGCCAGGTCAGAGAAAACTCAGTATTATTAAGATGACTCCGGCCTGGCGCCCAATTCCACTGAGAGCGAACCTCCTCCTCCGACAATTCAAGTCGCCCTCAAGTGGATCCAAAAAGGTCCCCACCATTAATTCCCGATATAGTGCTTTCCTAGACTGGGCGAGGTCACTGGACCCCAGCAGCACTCTGAGCACAGTTCGGCATTCGTTGAAGAACAGTGATTGACTTCTTGGTTTACGACGGCATTCAGCCAAGTGGTTAGGGATGAGGTTGGGAAAAGCCTTCTCAACCGCAGGGCCTCACGCGGACTCCTCTGTCAAAGTTGTACTCAGGAATGTTAACCTCTCAGCATATAAATGGCTCACCAAGTCGGGCATTCCCTGTAACTTCTTCATACCTTTTGAGTGCCTTAGTTACCGTGGAAATGTCTCGACGGCTCAAGACGAACACGGTAACATCATCGGCATAAGCGGAGTCCCTGGCTCACGCACCACCAGGTAGAGCGATGCCGTGTAGGGCCAGTCCAGCCTCCCTTTGCCTCAGCTTGCGAAGGAAGGGCTCCAACGCGAGAATGTAGAGTAGAGGAGACAGCGGACACCCCTGACGTACCGACCGAGAAACAGCAAACAATTCCGATCGCATCCCATTTACCTGCACCACTGCCGTCGGGTGGGCGATACAGCATGGAGATCCATCTGTGGAAGTCCGGTGTAAAACCGGCAGCCTCTAAAACAGATCCCAAGAACCGATGGTCGACCCTATCAAAAGCTTTGGACTGATCTAAATTGATCAGCATAGGGCATGTCCTTCCAAGCTTTGAACTTTACGAATATACTCGTCCGAGTTGCGACGTAGTGGAGCTCTACGCTCGGCAGCTTCAACATTGACGGCTTCGTTGAACACTCTTTCTAACCTAGCCCTGACTACTTGACCTTCATACTGCTCGTTAGTCTAGCGTGTGAAGGTCCCCCATAGCTAAATTTATGCATAGGGAATCCCCCACCTTCCAGGCTAGGTTATTTTCTAAACGCTTTTCTGCTTCAGCTTTATTTAAGGCGAGGCGTTGGCTATATTTTAAAGAAAAGCGCCTGATGCCACATTTGGCGTTAACCCACCACTTACTCCCGGTTACCGCCCCCACTAATCCCTTTTGAAAATTAAGTGTTAGCCAGTCCCGGAAGTCACGTATCTCCAGTAAGGAGGTATTTAATTTCCAGTACCCAGCTAACTTATGGGTTCTATTTTCTATTTCCAAACTGGCCACAAGTAATTTGTGGTCAGAATGGCCTAACCAGTGGAACGTGGGACAAGAAATATAGTCTACTTTGTCTCTTCTCACTAACAACTGATCCAAGTAAGCGGAAGGCCTGCTAAAAAGTCACATTCACCACTCCCACCCGGGTGATCGACACAAAACCTGTCGATCAGATCACATTCAATCATCAGATCAGACAGAATTGTCTCACACCATTCCGACATTCTAGACCCACCCACCTTATCTATTTTGGGATCAAGGATGGCATTCCAATCTCCCAGTAAGATTAACCGCTCTGAATCACCGAGGAACCCCTCCAATCCCCGGAAAAAGAGAGCCCTCTCCCGAGTGATATTGGGTGCATAAACCGCGACGATTCGAAATGCGGCACTTTTCACAGCAATATCAGCCACGATCAGTCTGCAAACAGCATCCATGTGAACAACGTTTACACTTGCGGACAGTGTGTGTCTTACTAACAAGGAAAATCTCCTAGCATAACGGTAGCTGAATGCTGAAAAGACATTGAAATGTTTCGACAGCAGTCGGTGATCGCTACTGATTAGTCATAGTGAGTTTCCTGTAACGCAGCCACATTTATGTTAAAGGACATGAGGTCCCCCAGTATGCATGAAGCTTTGCTTAAGCACCTCATGCCCCTTGTGTTCAAACTTCCTAAAACCAAGTTCGTGGCCATCTGCACTAATCAGTGTCAACCATCGGTTTGAAGTCCTTAGGGCTTAGGATGCTGCAGGCTTGCCCGATATTGCCCATGAGCAAGTCAGACGTAAACCATCCGTCAAGAGCGACGCCCCTGACATCCAAGGGAAAGGTTAATTTGAGGGCCCTATAAGAAGAAGGGTAAACATAAACGGGGGCTCTTCCCTCACACCCCTTTCCAGTTGTTGGAGGGAGCTTCCACCAATTAAAGGCCCAGGATTGCCCCCTTAGCGGCATCTACCATTCGCCATAGCGCTTTGGTGCGATTGCCTGCTTCATGCCGCAGGAATGTTATTATTAAAGGGTGTCAGGAAAGTTTTTTGGGTTAACTTCCAAACCCTTGATCTTTTCTAGGAGCTGCAGCGGCTGAATAGTGTTTCGATGGCTAGCCTTTATATCTCAAAGTACTAAAAAATGCATGAATTTATTTTTTTACTTTTTATTGAAAATAAAGCACCGTTGATGTTAACAATTAAGATTAAAAAAAAAAATTTCTTATATTGTGTTAATAAAATCAATATAACTCGAAAGAAAATTAATTTCTCGAATTAACAATGTTATTGAATTAAGCCTTGTTTATTCAATATTTTCACCAAAAAATAATATAATTGCAAAATAATTTTTATGTGATTTTAATGATAACATAATATATTAAAAGGTGATATTCTAGTATTTCCCTTGTGCGCATAAACGTGTAATCATCAGCGCACTGATGATTACATATTCATGCGCACAAGGGAAATATTAGAATATCCCCTTTTAATATTTCCTGGAAACTGTTATCATTAAAATCAGCGTAAGAAATTGAAAAAATTGAGTATCTGGGCCACTAGGAAAAAAGAATTTAAAAAGTGGAATACTTTTTACTAACAATTAACTTGGAGAGGTATGGATGCCCTGTACTGCAATAAAAAGACAGGATTTACACTCCACCCACTACCCACCATCCACCACACGTCGTCATCAAAATTTTATTTTCAGAGAATCAAAGATCTCGTGATTTTCACAATTCACTGCCAATCATTCAAGAAAATAAAACAGAAGTTTGTATTTTTGTTGTAATTTTTTTCATTAATAAGTAATCATTCTCTTTCAAATTTAAATTTTATTTTAATAAATAATTGTATTAGCTTTTTTTGCAATGAATAAATTGTTAGTGTAGTCATTGGCTACTTTTTTTACACTTAAAATGAACTTTTAGTTTCATTTAAAAAGAATTAATTTAATTTATTATTAGGACACGTTTAAGAATAAATCGAGTAATGTAATTGTGAAAGTTTTTAATCGTGAAAAAACTGATAAAATTGACACAGTTCGTAATGTAAAAATAAAAAACTTTGAACAACATTTTACAAAAGTTTTATTTCAAATTCTAAGGAAAAACATTGGTAAACAATCATCATCAATAATAATTTCAGAGTATGCTGTAAGGAAGATGACTGAGAGATATCAATCCAAGAGGGAGGAAGAATGAAATAACCCCAAAACGATCCTTTTCAGGGCCACCTAATTTTAAAGAATTTTTTTCAACTACACATGCAAAATAAAAGCGATCTTTTGTGATTATAATAAGTCACTTGGATGTTATAGAAGAAGGTAAGAGAATTGTAAATGATTTGAATTTTTTTCTCAATTTAATTCTATATTTTCTTTTTAGCATGTTTTGTTTAATAAATCTTGATTAGTATCAGATAGGGAAATTAAATCGCATTGAGCTAAATGAAATGGCATTAATAGATAAAACAATTAAAACTGTATAAGTTCCCTTTTTCCAAAAAGTAAATGAACTGTTTATATTTAGTCTTATAAAACTAGAAATAAGAGAAAATTATTACAAAATCATCTGTTCAAGATAATAATCAAATGGGAAATAGTGTTTCGGTCTTTCATACTTGTCAATTTAATGTACACATTTTTTAATAACTTTTAAAAATAAAGAAATTAAGGTATAATCATTATTCAATTTCTATAAACTATTACAAAACCATGTCTTCTAAATAAAAATAATAAAACGAAATATTATTGCAGTAATTATTGGAAATTTGGTAGCCAGTCCTTAACGTACTTTGACTTTTTTGGGATAATTATGAATTTTTTAGTAAAAGAGTAGGTACATTTTTTGTTTAATTCACTATCTTAAAAAAATAATTTAATAATTATCTTTGAAATAGTTTCAGAAAACTGATATTTATCTTTCCAGCGAATTTTTAAATTATTTATTCAATCAGCAATTTTAACTGATTTTTTGTTCTTTTAACTGTTGTAATAACATTTTTCATTGTAAATTTTTGTTCACATGTAAATATACATTTTTGTTCCTTTTAGAGATTAGGTTTTTATCTTTCAAATGCAATAAAAATTTAAATGAAAACTAATAAAAAATTATAAGCTCCTTTTAATAAACATAGTCAACAACAATTTTTGTACGTTCACTTTTGATCACCGATTAGTGAATTTCGCGATTCAATCAATTAAAATGTTAACTTGTCGTCTACTTATTTTCTCGCATTCTGATTGGATAATAGCTTCGGCATTTTCCGGCCGTTTACATAAACATCTTGAAACTACCAATGCCAAGTCGATTTTAGTACCAAAAAAATGAATATTTTAGAGTGGGAGATCACTTTTCTATATAAATTTAATGTAAAATGAGCAGTAAATCGAGACAATTAATTGGAGTGCCTATTTTTATCTGAAAATTGGGTTGGTGACTTTGTTTTTACTTATCTATTTAAGTTTTTTCTGTTTTAAATATAAATGGGGCAGGTTCTTGAAAAATTAATGTTTTATTTCAGGGTTTTTTTGGGGGAGGAGGGGTTTTTATTTGAAATTAGCGACCACGACGGCCATAATAGAAAATACTCGTATTTGGCTAAGTAAAAGTGACAATAACAAATACATAGATAAATTTTACAATCAGTATTTTTATTTTCAATTTTTTGGGGGAAATTTTATTTTGTTCAAGATAGGTGTATGTGTGGGTTTATTAAGCTTATATTTTTTAGGGGATGACACATAATTGATTTACTTATCCGATGTAGCTTTTTTCCTGCTTTAAAAATAAATTCAAACATGTAAATAATTATGTGTGTAAGAAATTGCAAAATCATGGGATTACCTGGCAAACGGTCTCGGTGCGCGCTTTGCAGGGCTGGACCGCCCAAAAAATGGCAAGATGGCGTCGGTGGCTTAATATTACCAGGTGATCACGTGAAATCTCGTGTTCTCTCGCGCACACAAGAGTCCGGTTTGAAATAAAAGCGGGTCGCTGGAGGCAAGATGGCGGGAGGAAAAACGTAGTCAACGGAAGATGACGGCGACGCTTTTAAAGAAGAAGAAGACGTGGAAGAAGAAGACGTTGGAGAAGAAGGCGGTGTGCACTAATCCAGAGTCCCTTGCGAGTGTTGTTCCGGTGTCTACTAAAAAGAGTTTCTTGGGCGTTTTCGACCATCGTTGAGATTTTTCTGCTACAAACACTGGCATCTAAACGTACGACAGGGAAAATAACTTTTCCTGCTACAAGCTATTTCGGCATTGTTATGGAGAAATTCAACATTAGATTAATTCCGGAATTCGACGGCTCTCCTGCTGGTCCATCGGTGGTCGAATGGCTGGAGAAGGCCGAGCGTGTTTGCCGGTTGTGCAAAATTAAAGACCCAGCTATGGTCATCCCATTGAGACTTACTAAGGGGGCTTACACCGTGTACCAGCAGCTCGGGGATGATGCGACCATGGAGCAGATTGCACAAGCGCTGTACGGGGCATTTGGTACAGATCCTTTTGTTGCCTGGAGGCAATTTTCCGAATGCCGGCTTGGGCCGGGGGAGACAGTGGACGTCTACATGGCCGACTTGAAAAAACTTGCTGCTCCCTTCGGCAGTGCGAGTGACCGCATCTTGGCATGCGCCTTTTTGTCTGGACTTCCGGACGATGCAAGTCGACTGCTGCGGGCATCGTCGAGACTCACAGAGATTGGATTGGAGGAGTTGTTGGCGAGAGCACGAAACATCTTGAAGGACGATCGAGAACTGGTCTCTGCAGCGGTTGACACCCTGGACTCGCCAACAGAGGGCCTATGATGCTATACATGTGGTGGCCCCAACCACTTCTCCAGAGACTGCAGAAGCGGCACAAGGCGCACCCCAAATTATGGAGCACGAAAAGTAATACGGTATCACCAATGCAATAAGCCAGGCCACATAGCACGGAATTGTCCGGGAAACGGGCAAGGGGAGGACGCCGCAGCGCTAGCACCCTTCCCAAAGCGGCATTGAACAAAGCGCTTCCTGCAGTGACAGTTCAAGTTGATGGGTGTAAACGTTCAGCGCTGGTTGATACCGGCTGTACCCAAACCCTCCTTCGAAAGGAATGTTGCACCACATGGAAGAAACGAAGGATCCCCGTCCTAACTGTCGGCAAAG
Source organism: Sepiola atlantica (assembly GCA_963556195.1). Classification (NCBI taxonomy): domain Eukaryota; kingdom Metazoa; phylum Mollusca; class Cephalopoda; order Sepiida; family Sepiolidae; genus Sepiola; species Sepiola atlantica. The sequence continues at coordinate 97,346,954 of OY744525.1, read as the reverse complement.
GCTCATTGGTGTGTTGTGGGGTCAGTGTTGTTCATATCAGCATTGACAATGGCCCCCCCGGTGGCTGTGACGGTGTTGGTGGTCGATGGGGAGCTGCTCGGATATGACCTTCTCCTTAGAATGGACACTATCACACAGCTAGGCGGAATTACTGTGAACAGCGCCGGTGATGTGAGATTCTCTCGACCAGACAAACAAATGTGTGCAGCAATCACTCTTGATGAACCCGATTTCCACGCAGAATACGACAAGGGCACAAACACTTGGACAGCGTCCTGGAAGTGGGCAGGCGACCAACCACCAGTGTCTTTGCGGAATCGGCTGACAGAGTATCCCCCTCCTGCGTGGCTTAGGGGGCAGTACGAGGCAGAACTTCAAGTGTGGCTGGATAACGGCTGGTTAATTCCATACCCAGAGGATGAGCTTGGGCCCTCACGGGGGCTAATTCCCCTGATGGCTATCAGACAAGAGAACAAGCAGAAAGTTAGACCTGTTCTTGATTACCGGGAACTCAATGAACACGTTGACCCGTACACTGCGGGGGCTGACGTCTGTGCTCATAAACTGCGAGAGTGGCGGCGGCAGGGTGCGGAAGCAGCCATACTGGACTTGCGAAGAGCCTACCTGCAAATACGTGTTGAGAAATCGCTGTGGCCGTTCCAGACGGTGGTAATCAAGGAACTCGCTATTGCTTGACCAGGCTGGGGTTCGGCCTGAATGTAGCCCCGGGCATCATGACAGCGATCATGCAGGCGATCCGGCGTCAGGATGAAGCTGTGCAACAGGCGACATCGTCTTATATAGATGACATTTTTGTCAATGAGAGCCTCCTGTCTGCCCAGGCGGTCAAAGAACACTTTGAGCACTTCGGGTTGTCGTGCAAGGAGCCGGAGCGGCTGCAGGATGGAGCGAAAGTGCTCGGGCTGCAGGTGAGCGGAAGTGCAGATGGCCTCCAATGAGGAAGAGGTGGTGAAATCCCGTAAATTCCATCTACCATCACACGTCGGAGCACGTTTTCCGTGTGTGGAAAACTGGTGGGTCACTTCCCTGTGTGTGGGTGGCTCCGAGTGGCTGTGGTGGCTATAAAGCAACGGGCAACTTCTTTGTCAACAGGGTGGGACGATGAGGTGCGTGATCCTGCCCTGCGAAGCATGCTGGTGGAAGCTGTAGCCAGAGTGACCGATGATGACCCTGTACGGGGGAGCTGGTGCGTCGATGGGAGTGAGTTTACAGTTTGGGTAGACGCCAGCTCACTTGCCCTTGGCGTTGCTCTGGCGGTCGACGGAAGTATAATAGAAGATGCCTGCTGGCTCCGGCCAGAGAATGACGCTAAGCACATAAACCTAGCTGAACTCGATGCTACACTGAAAGGAGTCAATCTAGCGCTTCAGTGGCAGGCTAGAGTCCTCCACGTTATCACGGATTCCACGTGTGTGCATCGGTGGATGACCGATGCCTTGAACGGAAAAGCACGGCTGACAACGAAGGCATCGGCCGAAATGTTAATCCGGAGGCGGCTTGCTACCCTAACCGAAACCATCAAGGAATACAACTTGGTCATAAATGTGACACTGGTGCAGTCCTGTTTGAATCGAGCGGATCGTCTGACCAGAGTGCCACGCCGTTGACTAGACCTGCCGAAAGAAGTGAACGAGCCAGCATCTGTAAATTGCGCTGCGGTGGGACGTAGACTCAGCCCGGAGCGTATCGCTGATGTCCATTGCCAAAGCGGGCACCCCGGTGTAAACCGAACCCTTTACTTCGCCAGGTTGGTTGACCCCTCTGTGTCAAGGAAGGCTGTGAAATCTGTTGTGAGAAGCTGCAACACCTGCCAATCGATCAACCCAGCACCTGTCCGGTGGAAGAAGGGCACACTCGGTGTGAAGTGTAATTGGGATAGGATTGCGATGGACATAACTCACTACAACGGGGGGCATTTCTTGACACTTATTGACTGCGGACCGTCCAGATTTGCATTGTGGCTGTTCCTTCGCCGGCAGGACACGGCTGCCATTGTCCATGAGTTGGAAAGTGTGTTCCTCGAGCGTGGCCCTCCCTCTGAGATATTGACCGACAATGGCCCCGCTTTTGTTAGTGCGCCGTTAAAACAGTTTGTAGATGGCTGGGGTGTCTGTCTGCGTTTTCGGTGTGCCCATGTGCCCGGTGGGAACGGAATTATTGAGCGCAACCATAGGACTGTCAAGACCATCGCAGCGTGGAAGGGGTGTACGGTGCCTGAAGCAGTCTATTGGTATAACGTCACCCCTAAGGACGATGTTTCACCCTCCACCGCGCCAGCCAACGTGCTACATACATACCATGTCAGGGTGAGAGGTTTGGAGAGCAGCTCACTGCCCGAACCAGAGCCACCACAGGAGAACATAAAAGAAGGAGATGTCGTTTGGGTTAAAAAACCCCGAGGCCAGTGCACGACTCGCTACGGAACCGGTCGTGTTACTGAAGTGATCAGCCCGCAGGCGGTGCGAGTTGATGGAGTACCCCGTCACATTAAAGACTTAAGATCGGTATTCCAAACGCAGCTGCCACTTGACGAGGATAGTGAATTTGAATCGGTGACCAGTGAACCATCATTCTGGTTCATGACGGCTTCATCGCACAGCGACACTGAGAGTGGTAACCTTGAATGTACTAACCGGCCTACTGCTGATGAAAGCCCGGACAGTGATGCTGTGATGCGCAGCCTCAGGTTCGCCGACCTTCATGCCACGGAAGACAGCACAGATGATGATGAAGCACTCAAAGAAAAAGGACACCGCCTCCCTGCTCTTTCTGTGATAATGAGATCAGGGGGGAGTGTGTAAGAAATTGCGAAAACATGGGATTACCTGGCAAATGGTCTCGGTGCGCGCTTTGCAGAGCTGGACCGCCCAAAAAATGGCAAGATGGCATCGGTAGCTTAATATTACCAGGTGATCACGTGAAATCTCGTGTTCTCTCGCGCACACAAGAGTCCGGTTTGAAATAAAAGCGGGTCGCTGGAGGCAAGATGGCGGGAGGAAAAACGTAGTCAACGGAAGACGACGGCGACGCTTTTAAAGAAGAAGAAGATGTGGAAGAAGAAGACGTGGAAGAAGAAGACGTTGGAGAAGAAGGCGGTGTGCACTAATCCAGAGTCCCTTGCGAGTGTTGTTCCGGTGTGTTGTTTCTATGGAGTTTTCGATCGTCGTTGAGATTTTTCTGCTACAAACACTGGCATCTAAACGTACGACAGGGAAAATAACTTTTCCTGCTACATTATGAAGGGGAACTTTTGTTGTAAAGCAGTGAAAAAGCTTTAAATTTCTTTGTCTTTTTTTGGAGGGGGGGGGGGGCTACACATAGGTATACTATAGGTAGGTGCTAAATTTAGCCACTTTCTTTCTGCTGAATAAAGTAAATAAAAAATTTCAGGTAACAAAAACGACCCCCTCTCAAAAAACTGTAAAAATGTTAATCATTTTCAAAGAAAAAAAAGTTATTCTTATTGAAAACAGAAAAAAAAAACTAAATTGGATAGGTAAAAAAAGAATTAACACCCTCCAAATTGAAACTCCAATCAGTTACACATCTCGATTTACCGTTAACTAGCCAGGAAGTGGGTGCTTATTTTAGGTAAAGTTTATATAGGAAAGTGATATTTTTTCAGACTAATTATATGTGATTCCCCCCACCGTAAAATATGGTTTCTTTTTCCAGTTAAACTACGACAGGTAAAATAATAACATTTCTTTTCAACTGATTTAGCATCAAATTTTGAGATCAGATTTTTGTTTTTTTAAACATTCGTGTTGGTTTCTAAAGTAAAAAAGTATTTTGATTTTGATGCCAGATTTTTATATTATTCTGATTGTCTGTCGGCTTCATGCCGACTTGAATGGGGAGATTACCCCATAAGAATTTAATTCTTATGCGGCAAAAGTGTATTATAATTAGCAACGAATAAAGAGGTAAAAAAACAACAAATATATAACAAATTACTTTTACCAAAAGCAAAAATATTACTTTTCTATCTACCTGTATAAGTTTCAAAGGTCAATACTGATTCTAAGATTTATTACCTATGAATTTGTTATCCTCACTTTTAATCTATCATTAGTCATCTTCCAAATTGGCGGTCGATTTTTTGGAATACTGGTTGCTAATTTCAAACTTAAAAGATAATAAAAGAAAACAAACAAAAAAGGTTAGTTGAACAGTAAGTTTTATTATTATTATTATTATTATTATTATTATTATTATTATCTTCTCCTTTTAAGCCTAAAATTGACGAACACCTACTTTAGGAAGAGAGTTCCATTTTGGAAGATGACTCTAACAATAGATTAAAAGTGACGATAACAAATTCATAGATAATATATCTCACAATCAGTATCCACATGTGAAACTAATACAGTTAGACAGAAAAGTAAACAGTTATTTGTTGTATATTTCTGTTTTTCACCTCTCTTTTTTCCTCTTTTATTATGAATGATAATCGCTATAAGAGGTGTAAGTGTATTATAATACACTTGTGCCTCTTATAGCTATTATCATTCATGTTACTGAATATTATTTTACCTAAATTCTAAAATTAAAAGAAAAATCCTAAAATGACTTGTTTTCTTTCAAAATCAACAGATATAACTATTGCAGTCTAAATAAAAAAACAAATTCACCTTTATTTCAGAAACTGTTAACCGGTGTTTGATAATCATTACTATTACCGACATCAATTATTTTAAAGGAAATTGGAAACTTAGTCAAAACAATTTATTTTGCTTTACCTACTCATTTGTGACCTATTTGCGTTGAAAATTATTATTCAATAGAAGTTAGAATCCTTTTAAGCTGGCATAAATAAATCTGAACATAAATAAATCTGAGCAAAGTAACTATTTTGTTTAACATAAACAAGTAACTAAAGAAGATGGCGACTTTGCTTAAAATACTTACAATTATTGATGTTGGTAATTGTGATGATTACCCACTTCTGGAGAAGGCTCGACAATTGATATGCTTGCAAATGAAATCCTTTGTCTCTATTCAGACAGCTTTTTCCACCTAGAAATATTCTATAGTCATAAATAGGTGAAATATCGTAATTTTAAATGTGAAACTTCCAAGTTTTGAGTTGTAAGAATGTGTTATTGCCTTTCTGTTAGAAATATAAACAATGGTTAAAATGTAAGAATAAATCATGGCCTTTTTTTATTCAGGGTGGAAAATTATCATATCAAGGGAAATAACTTATTTCACCTTATTTTAGGTTGTAGAAACCGATTTCATTCGAAATAATATATGTGACTAAAATAGTAATTACTCAATAGTTTTTTCAATAAACAAATGGAAAACACCCATTGGGTTTAATGGGAAAATAAAAAAAAATTGAAGAATAGTCATTATGATAAGGTAAATATTGCATGAAAAATATGTAAACCAAATTTTTTTATCACTAACCAAGTTGTGCGGATTTACGATATTGCCATTCGGTAAAAAACTTTGGTTAACTTTAATTGATAGGTATATTTCAGTTGAGATAAGTCATCTCTTTTGATGTGTCAATTTGCCACCCTAAAGTAAAAATGGGCAGAAAGTCATTAAAGATAAGAGACCTGCAATCTTAGAAGAATTCTCTTTATAGTTAAAGTTGAAGAATAACATAAAAATTAAACAATCTCTTTGAGTACTGGACAGTGGAAAGAAATGACCAACAATACGTGCTTATTACTCATGTGTAATATAAAAACTTTAAATTTTTATAAAAATTAACTCCTCCGTTTTATATGTACCGAATAGAGATTTGATAATGGAGATAATAATTAGTTACATGTGGTTGATCATTTTACATTAAATTAATGTGTGAAAGTAATCACTAACTTTAAAATATGAAATATTCTTGTTTTTTTTCTTTTTACTGCCAAGTTTTCAAGTCTTACACCTAAAAAGTAGAATCTCTTTTTTTTTTTGTGTGTGTATGAATCCACATAGGGTACATTCTCCTATTATATGCATCCCTTTTCTTTTAATATTTTACCTTAAATAAAGTTATAACAGTAATTTTAAGGTTGTAAGCGGATCATTGAAGAGCATAATCTATTTGAAAACTCTTTCTCTTTTTTCTCTATCCACAAATCATTACTGGAGACGCTGCATATCAAAAATCACTACTAGGGTTTAATCGATAGTATTCATAAAAACTTATTTGTACCAAATAAAGATTTTATATATTTAAAATAATGCAGGTTTTAATGGCGCCTTGGAAGTGAAGTTTCACCTAAATTTACGCAGCAAATAAAACCGACAATTATTATATTTTTAAGTAAAGAATACTTTTCTTTTCATTTTGTTTCAGTAATCAAGGGGCCCCTTTTCTGAAGCTAACATTTTATTTCTATATGAGATACATTGATATCTGAGTGTCCAATCCTTTGCCCAGTGTTATAGTATATATTTCTTGTTGTCTCTTGGTTTTACCGGATTCCAGGACAAGTATTCATCTTGTCTGGTGGAGTATAATGTTACTTGAAGTAACATCGCTAAGAAAATGTTCACCATTCCTTTTATGAGCCAGTGTATAGCCATGTTGACGGGATCTTATTTGCACTTTGAATACTGTTATTTTGAATATTTGGTCAGAGTTTACTTGTACGGTGAAGTATCCTTATATCAGGTCGTCTTGACAAATCCTTGAACAGAGAGATTGAAGACACTCAAGGATTGTGTCTAGTAGGTAATTTAAATTCCCCAATACCTGCTTGTGATCTGATGTGCTTTATCGAACCTACCTGTAAAATAAGAAGAGTAAACGATGCATATCGAAATAGGTAACCTAAAGGAGAGGAGTTTAGTATAATAGAGAGATAAATTTACTGAACATAAAAATGTATTATGGAGGATCAGTTTACATTAAGAGTAAATAACGAGCTGCACCAAAACACACCTAAAAATTAAATTAACATAGGTTTTCTTTAAAACTAATTTCTGAGGAGTTTGAGGCTAAAATTAGTATAAATCACTAAAAATAGAAACAAGAAAAGTATTAAGTTTTAGAAGTGCATTAATATAATGCACTTCTAAAACTTAATACTTCTTGAAGTTTTGGGGAATGCTATGCACTAAACACTGAATATTCAGATGATAAAGAATTTTGAGCACAGAGGTTCAGCTTTCTATCTAAATTTTTCCAACAAACAGAAAATCGGTGAAAAAACAAATAGGCAACAAATAAATGTTAACAAAGGCAAGATAAGTTACTCTTCTAGGATCAATTAGGCTTCAGGGACCCCAGAAATAAGCAAATATGAAAGAGATGAATTCGGGTCTACACCAATTTCTTTGGTGCATGTGGCATCTGTAAACAAAGGGATAATAAACCTGAGTTGTTTGGTTTTTCGTCACAAGGTCCATCTTTTATATATGAAAGATTTATTTTAAGAAAAAAGAGGGGATATTAAATATTTATTTTTTGGCACGTTTTTTCTATTTAAATTTAAAAAAATAAACAAACGAAATATTGCAGAGATTGTCTGCCTATTTACTGCCTCCCCACGAGGGCAGAATTCATAATAAAATAAAATTTTATAGGGTGCTTTTTTTTCTACTAAAAAAAACTTTTAATCAACAAACGAATCATTGCATAGATCGTATCCCTATTTCTCAAAACAGAAGATTCTACTTTTCAGGTTGTTTTTTACATTCTTGTGCCACATCATTGTCAGCCATTATTTTTTTTTCGTTCTAACTTAACAGACTTTAATGTACGTTTTTATTGAATTAAAATACGATTTGAAATAAGTTAAAATACAAAAAAACTTATCCGGGTATAGAAGAGTACCATATCTTGTACATATAACATGTATTTGTTGGCTATTTGTTTTTTCACGCTTTTTTGTTCTGTTTGATATACTACTCTTACTGCAACCAATTACACCATAAGGAAGACATCTTATTAAATTAACTTTTTCACTTTACAACATGTTCACACACTATACAAAAAAATGGACATTCTTCTTCTTGAGGACATTCTTAAAATATACATAAAAGAACAATTTGAAAGATTGGTGAAGAAGAGCTAAGGAAGTATCAGCTCCAGCATAGATCCTTTTGTGTTAAAGTTATATAGAAAAGTCTACCTCACTCTAAAATTAGACCAGTTTAAACAGGAGGTAATGACCTTAAAATCCAATGCTCATTCTATAGTGATTTGAAGACGTAATGAAACAAAGTTTTAGTGTGGAAAAGCCATTAAAATAGCAAAATTATTTTTTTTCTTTCTATTTCCAGGTTGATGAAATTTGAACAGAGAGATAGATTTTTATTGAAGAGCAATGACTCTGACTTGGATAACTGTTCAATAATTATTTGGATTAAACTGGAATTTCCCAAAATGGTGTGGATTTTATAATAAATAAAAAAAAAAAATGAGTGACAAAAAATGTCCTAAATGTGATAATTGTGAGACATAATTTTTGTGTTCTTTAACGTTTAAAAATCATGGAAACACAAATGGATGCAAGGCAACTCATGCAAAATTTGTGGAGCCAGTTATAATATCTGTAAGAGCTATTGACACAAGAGGATTTACACTGGGAAAATGGTTTACAAGTGTCAAGTGTGTGAGTCAGTATTTGGGAACTCTTCAACTTTAAAGGCTCATGTACGCACACATACTGGTGAGAGACCATTTATGTGTCAAATCTGTGGGTCATACTTCAGATCACATTCAAATCTCAAGGTGCACACGCGAGTACACTCCGGAGAAAAACCATTTGCTTGTAAGATCTGCAAATCGACATATAGTAGAAAAGCTCACCTTAAACAACACTTGACAATACATACACGAGAAAAAGAATATAATTGTGAAATATGTGGACAAGAATTTGGATTCAGATCGAACCTTGTTGAGCATATAAAAACTCATACTGGAGAAAAAGCCCATAAGTGTGAAATCTGTGGTTCAAAATTCATTAACAAGGCCCATCTTCGAGATCACATTAGAATTCATACTGGTGAGAAACCATTCATTTGTAAAATATGCAAATCAGCATTTTCTCAAAGTTCTCACCTAAAACGACATATGAGACTACACACTGGAGAAAAACCATTCAAATGTGACTTTTGTGATAAGAAATATGCTGATACTTCAATTCTTAGAAAACATGTAAAGACGCACATGCAATAGTAAATGTATTTCTGCCGAGTGTGTCATGAAAATTGTTGTTCAAATATATATTCATCTTTGTCAAGTTTTCGAAAAGAAAACAGAAATGTTAAAAGTTGTATGAACAACAGTGGAATGATAATAACAAGAGACAAACATTAAAAGTATCCTGCTTATGTCTTGAAAGACAATGATTATCCCATAAAAAGTGGCTGATAATATCACCTGCCAAGAATTATTCGTAATTGCTTTCCAAGTTCATATTTCCACTAATTGGCAGAAATTTTAATTTTGTTTCTTTGTCACTGCTGTTTGTCTTCCCAGCAACCATACGGGTTATTAACCATTTTCCACTGCGACAAAATTAACCATAAAGCCAGTTTAACATCGGGAGAGAATGCATCTCTCATGGCAGGTGTATTCTGGGAGGTTATAAAAATATCAATGCTCATGCCTGTCAGTATTTCCAGTATGCCCAATTGGCGATAATCCAATACTCCCTCCCAAAACAGGAGAATGCCTAAGATGGTGATCTCCAGAACATAAGCGTACTTTATTTGGGCTGATGGGTCGGGCGAGCTCTTGAACAAACCAGACACTTTGTGTCAGGCTTTACCTCTGTGCCTACTCACCATTTTTGCCTTAATGAATTTGAATTCAGAGGGGGTGCATGTTAATAAACGAAAGAATAAGACTTCTTCAG
>OY744525.1:97302112-97327112 GCA_963556195.1 Sepiola atlantica | reverse complement strand
GAGTGAGGAAAAGAAAAAGAAAAAGAAAGAAAAATATATTTGCCGTTAGTAAAGTTTAATTTACAGCTATTTGTATTTTTATTTTTATCCAACGCTGAGCTAAGGTAGGGGAGGGGGGGTTCGAAGGAAAAGAAAGGGAAAGGGAAGAGGGGTAGAGAGGGGTTAGGGGTGGGTGTCTATAGCCATTTAGGATTTGTCGCGGGCTGAGAAGGGTTAATGTAAGATTTAAATTAAATTCATATTTTTATTTTTATCCAACGCTGAGCTGGAGAGGAGGGGGCCGGGGGAAAGGAAACAAGAGGGAAAGAGAAGATAAAGAAAGAGAGAGAAAGAAGGTGTTAAGAGTGTATGTTTGTAGTCATTTAAGAAAGTTGTCGTGGGTTGATGTGTCTGCTTCCTGTACATGGCATTGTTGTAATCTATTTCAATGTAGATGTATGATAGTTACACGACAAAAAGCCTACAGGGATAGTTAGTTTAAATTATTATTAGTGATGGATTTATGACCTTAGTATTAATAAATTATGCTGTTATATTTTGATCAATTGGCATTTAATTTTAATTATTTTGATGGATAAGTAAATGTATTTTAATTCTAAATAATATTTAGCAGTTAATTAATAAAACATAGTGGTAATTACCTTTATTTTTAGTAAGAGTCATATATGGATTAGTGGCAGTAGTATTAGTAGATTTAATTCTAGATAATAATGAGTTAAAATATAGTGGGGATTATTAAGTAAGAATTGTATATAAGTTTATGACATTGATATTGATGGATTATACTATTATATTTAGTTTTAATTATTTTGGAGTATAAATAAATGCATTTCGATTATAAGTAATAGTAATGAATTAATAAAACATATTGGTAATTGCTTTTATTTTTAGTGGAAGTCATATATGGATTAATGGCAGTGGTATAAATAAATTTTATTATTCGTTGTAATTTGTATTACTAATGGTGTGGTTAACACCTGTTATAAGATTAAACATAATATATTAGCTGTATGGTGTTCTAGTTAAAGTTGTTAACACAAGTTATTGTCTATGAGTGGGGGGACTAGAAATGGTGGGGGTCAGTAATTTTGAGTAAAGTGAGCAGTATATAATTTTTTAAAAAGTGATTCTGGTAATATATGGTTTACTTTTGTGGGATTTTGTGAGCTGGATGTTGAACGCATACACATACTCGTGCATACATATAAATACATATATGTATATGTATACACAGACATTCATACATGCACCCATACTCATACACATATACACGAACACACAGATACACATATATGTGTACACATGCCTACGTATACATACAAATACACAAGCGTACACATACACATATAAATAGTTACAGATTTTATATTTTCATACATATGCATATACATATATCCACAAAATTCACCTATACATATATATCTAAAAGTTCTACTTGTACGTGTTATAATATTTATTCAAAAGGGGGGTAATTGTATTGTATTTGTAGTTGAGGGTTAAGGTTATTTGGTTTGGAGGTGTTTATGAGTGTTAATTTTAGGGGGTTGTTGGGTATTAGGTTTTTTTTTGTTTTAATGGTATTATTTAGGAGGTGTTGTACAAATTACTAAGGAGATGTGATCTGTTATGCCTACAGTTGATCGATGTTTCCTGTTTTTTGTTTAAAAGCTTTCCTCTGTCGGTAAATTATTTCAAGCTTTTCGCCGAGGCATAAATAGCATGGTGAGTTTAAGGAGTTACAGGTGCTAGTTTTACTGATAGTGTTCCAGATTACAGTTGGTGATTTATTTTTATTAGTTAATTCCCAGTGGTAATTTGAAAGTGAGGTTCTGTTTTGGTAGCTTGGGTTGTTGAATGAACATTTATGGCCGGTGTATCTTTCTTTGAAAGTATTACCTGCCATACCTATGTAGTATTTTTTTATATCTGGAGTTTCCTTAGTCGAGATTGTTGCTTGGTAAATAGTTTTTGTTATTAAACAATTTTGTTGCAAAGGGCATTCATTTTTATTTATGCAGTTACAGGACTTTACTTTAGTTGTTTTTTTGTTATCTGATTCAGGGTTTAGGTTGCTGTTTAGGATTTTGTTATTGTGTTTTTTAATTATCATTTCTAAGTTTTCACTGCAACTGTAACTTAGTTTAAGTGTATTTTTGTTGAATATTTTATGTAAGATATTGTTTGGGGGAAAATATGTGTTTATGAGGTCTAAACATTTTTTACCAAGTTTGGTTTTAACTGCTTGATTGAAGGGGGTGTAAACCATATTATATTCCTGTTTCTTGCTTTATTGTTTTTATTGTTAGTCGTTGTAGGTTTAGTAAATTTAATTTGTGTATTCTTGTACCCACTGTTTTTTAGTGCTTTATTATAAAATTCTTTATGTTTGTTAAAGATTGCTTCATTTGAGGAGTTATTGCTTATCCTTTGTTGGATAGATTTAGGGATGTGCTTAATGATAGTTTTGGGGTGGTTGGAGAGGGGGTGTACATAGATTGGGTTAAAGTTTTCTTTATTATATGGTTCGTATGTTTCTTTAGTTAAGTTGAGAGTTACATCTAGGAAGTTTACTATTTTAATGTTGGAAGTTATTTCAACTTTAAGGCATATCCTCTTCATCTCTCTAATAATAATCTTTTTAATATTTTCGCACTTTTGCCCATTAGAATTTCTGACTACTAATACTCCATCATCCCTATATAGGTCAATGTCTTCAATATCTATATCTTTAGTTAGGTTGTAGAGGATGTATAAGCCAACTAGGTCGGTGATTTCTGCAGAATCGAAAGAACCCATCGAAACATCAAAAGAACCAGATTGGTTGCTCTTTGTCCATTGATCTTTTTTACTAGTTAAACTGTTTTTCTACATTTTCTCACAATGTTAATATCTTCTTCAGAAATATCCGAGAGAAGAGTAGCAAACTCCATAACGCTTTCGAAGACTTCATTAGAAATTGAGGGGTGATAGTTAATTATATCAAATTAGATGAAGGAACAATTTATTTTTTTATTTTGTGGAACCAATTAATTGTATCGGTAGTGTTGATCCATTGATTGAGTTTGTATGTTGATTTAATGTTTTTGTTAATTTTTTGTAGAATAATTTTGCTAATTTTTCCGGTTTCTTGTTTTGTAGGGTTAATCAGTCTAGTCGTGGGCTTTGTCTGAAAGTCAAGTTTGTGGTCTTTAAGGAGTATATATGCTTCCCTTACTTTTAGTTTACTAACCCTATCAATAATCTTGAGTTTGTCAGTAATTTCCTTGCTATTAACATTTATGTTTTGGACTAAGTCAGTGTTTGATTTTCTGTAATTTTTAGTTATATTATTGTCGAGTAGTTTAAAATATTCTGATTTGGTGAGTTTATAGAAGTTTTGAGTTTTGTCTGCTTTAACTAAGATGTGTTTGGAGTTGTTAATTTCGTTGACTATTCTGTCTAGTTTTTTTTGGAATGGGTTTTTTTGTTGTTGAATTTAACGTCCTTAACAATTTTGAGTAAGTCATTTTGAAAGTTATCAAGTAATTCGATACACGGTACCGTACCTTGGTTTTTGAAGCCGTATTTTTCTTTGTTGTTGTTGCTGGTAGGTCCATTTAGGAAGAAGTATGCTTTCCACTTCATTCTCCTCAAGAGTTCCTCCATCTTCATTGTTAGTATTAGAAGATAATTCCGGGTGTTTGTTATTGGGATGTTCTTGAGGGAGGTGTTAAAGTTGTTTTTTTCCATGTTAGCTGAATAATCTCGGTTAAAAGAGTGCTCGACAGTAAATGAAGCAAATAGTAATCCAGGTAGGGTAAAAATCCACAGGGTAGAAATCCAAAGGGAATCAAACCGGGCTTATAAAAGAGTGCTCAATAAAAATATAGAGCTGTATTGTGAATGCTTTTATTCAAACATGTACAAGGTCTGCTACACTGGCATGTCGATGTTATCAATCTACATTTTTTTTCTCCTCTTCTTCTTTGCTTGACTTCATTCTTTCTGGAATTCAGCGACCAGGTTGGATCATAAAAAAACTCTCTGCCTGATGAGACCTCAGCTCTTGAGAGCTGTAGATCGATAACATCGACATGCCAGTGTAGCAGACCTTGTACATGTTTGAATAAAAGCATTCACTATATATATATATATATATATATATAACAGGTTGGAAAGAAAGTAATGTCGTTTTTGTCCAACACATTGATTTTATCTGAAACATTCACATTAGGGCATTTTTAATCTTTACAATAATTTCCCTCGTTTTCTATGACTTCTGTCCAACGATCAACTAGCTTCTTGATGCCTTCTTCAAAACAATTCTCTGATTTTTGAGAAAAAACAAATTACAGTCATTTTTGAGTTAGTCGTAATTTTCACAAATTTGATTATTTAAGTGATGCTGCAACGACCGGAAAAGATGGTAGTTTGATAGAGCAATGTTGGGTGAATAAGGCGGATGAGGCAAAACTTCCCAATTGAAACTCATGACCGTTTCCTGAGTGAGTTTTGCTGTGTGAGGTTTCGCGTTATCATGCTGAAGCACTACACCCTTCCTATTGAGTAATGCTAGTCGTTTTTTTTATATAGCAATACTTACATCATCCATCTGCAAACAATATTGTACTTCTGTGATTAGGCTCTAGTAACTCATAGTGAATCATTCCTCTCATTTCCCACCATAAAGAGAGCATAACCTTTTGGTGTAGTCCTTGTTTTGGAACAGGCTGTGGACTTTGGTTTCGGTCTAACCATTGTTTTTTGCTTTGGGTATATTTACAAAGAACCCATTTTTAATCTCCAGTCACAATTCTTTGCAAAAATAGTTCTACATGATTACTGGAAAGTAAAGATGTGCAAACAGTCAATCTTTTATTTAGTTGAGCGTTAGTCAAATCGTGGGGAACCCATAGTCCAAGTTTTGAAACTTTTCATAACTCGTGAAGGCATGAAATAATTGTGGTATGGGTTGTATTGAATTGTTGAGCTAATTCTCTGCTGGTTAACTTTGGATTGGCCTCCACAGCGTCTTTAATGGCGTCTTTATCAATTAATTTTGGCCTTCCTGTACGTCGACGATCTGACAGGTTAAAGTCTCCAAAAGAAAATTTTGCAAGCAACCGTTGACATTTTTGATCATTCAGAACATTTATCCCATAAGCAGTTCCAATATTCCTTGTAGCTTCTGCAGCTGAGTTTCCTTTTTTGAATTCATAGAGCATGCAATGTCTCAGATGCTCCTCACTAATATCTATTTTTTAACGGTTGAGACCGTTAAACTTAATACTTTCCAACTAATTACTATATCTGAAAGGCAAAGCAATTCACGAAAAAATCTAAAACTGTGTACAAATTAGGAGGCTGCAAAGTGATGAAGTAAAAAAATATGACATTACTTTCTTTCCAACCTGATACTTATATGTATATTATATATGTGTACTTATATATATATATATATATATATATATATATACATATTAATATGTATATATATATACTTATATATATATATATATACTATATATATGTATATATATATATACTTTTATATGTATATATATACTTCTGTATATATATATACTTATATATATATACTTATATATATATATATATATACTTATATATATATTATATATAATATATATATATTATATATAATATATATATACTTATATATATACTTATATATATAATATATATATACTTATATATATATTATATATAATATATATATATTATATATAATATATATATACTTATATATATATTATATATAATATATATATATTATATATAATATATATATATTATATATAATATATATATATTATATATAATATATATATATTATATATAATATATATATATTATATATAATATATATATACTTATATATATATATTATATATAATATATATATATTATATATATTATATATAATATATATATTATATATAATATATATATATATTATATATAATATATATATATATTATATATAATATATATATATAATATATATATACTTATATATATATTATATATAATATATATATATAATATATATATATATAATATATATATACTTATATATATATAATATATAATATATTATATATAATATATATATACTTATATATATACTTATATATATATTATATATAATATATAATATATTATATATAATATATATATACTTATATATATATATATACTTATATATATATATTATATATAATATATATATACTTATATATATATATTATATATAATATATATATACTTATATATATATATTATATATAATATATATATATTATATATAATATATATATACTTATATATATATATTATATAATATATATATACTTATATATATATTATATATAATATATATATACTTATATATATATTATATATAATATATATATACTTATATATATATTATATATAATATATATATACTTATATATATATTATATATAATATATATATACTTATATATATTATATACTTATATATATTATATATAATATATATATACTTATATATATTATGTATAATATATATATACTTATATATATATATATATATATATATTATATATAATATATATATATATATATATATATTATATATAATATATATATACTTATATATATATATTATATATAATATATATATATATATATATATATTATATATAATATATATATACTTATATATATATATTATATATAATATATATATACTTATATATATATATTATATATAATATATATATACTTATATATATATATTATATATAATATATATATACTTATATATATATATTATATATAATATATATATACTTATATATATATATTATATATAATATATATATACTTATATATATATTATATATATAATATATATATACTTATATATATATTATATATATAATATATATATACTTATATATATATATATATATATTATATAATATATATATATACTTATATATATATTATATAATATATATATATATACTTATATATATATTATATAATATATATATACTTATATATATATTATATAATATATATATATACTTATATATATATTATATAATATATATATACTTATATATATATTATATAATATATATATATACTTATATATTATATAATATATATATACTTATATATATATTATATAATATATATATACTTATATATATATTATATATAATATATATATACTTATATATATATTATATAATATATATATACTTATATATATATTATATAATATATATATACTTATATATATTATATAATATATATATACTTATATATATATTATATATAATATATATATACTTATATATATATTATATAATATATATATACTTATATATATATATTATATATAATATATATATACCTATATATATATATTATATAATATATATATATACTTATATATATATTATATAATATATATATATACTTATATATATATTATATAATATATATATATATTATATAATATATATATATACTTATATATATATTATATAATATATATATACTTATATATATAATATATAATATATATATACTTATATATATATGTATTATATATATATACTTATATATTATATATACACTTATATATATTATATATATACACTTATATATATTATATATATACTTATATATATACTTATATATGTATGTATATATATATACTTATATATATATACATATATATATATACTTATATATGTATGTTTATATATATACTTATTATATATATATATATATGTATATATATACTTTATGTACATATATATACTTATATATACATATATATGTATATATATATGTATATATATATGTATATATATATATATACTTATATATGTATGTATATATATACTTATATATTGTATGTATATATATACTTATATATTGTATGTATACTTATATATGTATATATATATATACTTATACTTATGTTGATTTATTATGTACTATCTTGATAAAAGTAGATTAATCGAAGTCAAAACAATGCCCATACTCCATAGTGTTTATTCAAAACCTACCCACAATAGGAGTATGTGACACAAGGTTGGAAAGTGGGATTTGAAAAGCCAGCGTCCGAGAAGGTGAGCACTCTGCCCATTAAAAATTGCCTGAACAGCCCAGTCGGCATTCCCCGGTAAGGGCGTCTCAGGCAGTAAGCAATAAACTTACTCCTCCCCAAAGAGGGGAGGCAAAGCCTGGGAGGGTGGACCCTCTAGAACTTCACAGGACAGACCCATAGACAGGCGTAAATCAAGCCTTGAAGGCCAAGACAATACCAGTCTATGGGGTGCAGTATCCATCGGAACAGATACTACATTTTGATCCCGACGAAAAGGCCAAGAAAGTGTGAGCATATAAGGCGTTAAGCGTGTTGTTGGTTTTAATCGCTCTTTTATGCTCATAAATCCGCTTGTTCAGACTACGCTGAGTCTCCCCTATGTAGATCTTATTACAATCTAGACAAGGGATGGAGTATATGCCAGCTTTGACATTAGGTGTAGTGTTAAGCTTAGAGTTTTTGATTAAATTTATAATACTTGCTGAAGTTAATTGTGTTATGTTTATGCCTAGTTTATTAAGTTTTGTGTAAATGGAGTTGTTATTAGAGTTAGTCGGAAGAGCTATATGTCTATTTATTATAGGGCTGGTTGATGAGTTGTCTTTGTTGAGATTTGAGTGAATTTGCATAATAAATCAACACGTCGACTAATTGAATCTGCACTCATAGCCCTTTCCACAAATAAAATTAAATAGAAAATGGGCTTCTACTTTATTTCCCCTAACCTATCAAAAGCAATTATTCATGAAAATAAGATATATCTAGACACCGGTTGATTCCCTGAGTTTTGAATTAGTCTTCCTTTGGACCCCCTTTCTACTCTTTATTCTTTTCTTTTCTTTCCTGTTACTAATATTTTTTTTATTTCTCTATGTATTTATCTTTGACTCTATACATATTTACATATCTTTCCTCTCTACATGAACCCTACCACTATATATATTCCTTATAATTTATAGACTTTCTCGTCTTTTGTCATTTTTTACATTTGTTTCGTTCGCTCTTGATAAAGCCCATATAACATTTGGGCGAAACGTTGAGCTTTTTAGATCTTCCGCTTATTCCATTTTAATTTCATACCGTCGGATTATTTTATCCTTTCATCTATTCATACTTATATATTATATATATATACTCATATATATATTATATATATACTTATATATATATTATATATATATGTATATATATATATACTTATATATGTATATATATATACTTTTATATATGTATATATATATATACTTATATATGTATATATATATATACTTATATATGTATATATATATATACTTATATATGTATATATATATACTTATATATGTATATATATACTTTTATATATTTTATATATATACTTTTATATATTTTATATATATACTTTTATATATTTTATATATATACTTATATATTTTATATATATATTTATATATGTATATATATATATATTTATATATGTATATATATATATACTTATATATGTATATATATATATACTTATATATGTATATATATATACTTATATATGTATATATATATATTATAGCTTCTTTAAATTATCTATTGACTTTTTAGATCTGTATGGCTCGTTTTTTTTCCTTCTTATCTATTTGTCTATCTGGTTCCAAAGGTACTTAAGGTTTACTTTTTTTAATGCGTTTTTCATTCCTTTTTTTATTTTATGTGCTGACTACCATATCGCAGAACAGTTCTTAAGTATAGTGTGTTAATATTATTATTATTATTGTTAAATTAGTATTATTATTTGCTATGCAAATTATCATATTACATTGTAGTCCCAAGGGTAATGTTTTATTATTATTATTTATTTACTTATATATATTTGTGAAGAAATAACTTAATTGTTTCTACCCGTGTCCTATTTCACAATTTAAGTTAAGGTGCCCTGTTTATGTTTAACCTTTATAGACTTGAATCCTGTTTTGTAATTGTAAGTTTTCCAGTGGTAAGTTGACTGCCATATCTTGGATTTAGTACTTTAAACTTGGATTTGCTACTTTAAACTGCATTTTTTCCATGTTTAAAATGACTCAAACCTTCTTCAGACTACTTATTTATATTCATATAAGTGTATATAACATTACCCTCACAGTAAGTACCTAACAATGTACCTAACATCAAGATACAGATAACTGGATAACTGAAAATTTGATGTAGAGCAATGCTTTTCTCCTTGAAACTTTTTGTATCTCGCTTATTTAAAAAGTTATTTGGGTGGGTGCACCCTTTAAATAGTATAGTTCACAAAAAATAATGTTTTACATACAATATATTGTCCATAATTTATAATGATCAGTTCATTAGTTTAGGAGTTAACCCTATACATAGAAATATATATATATATATATATATATATAATATATTGTATATATATATATATATATATATATATATATATAATATATTGTATATATATATATATATATATATATATATATATATATATATATATATATAAGCATCTTCATGAAAAATCGATATTTTTTTATACAGGGTGTCCGTAAAGTTACTATACAGTCTTACAAGTTACTATACAGTTTCATTTGTTTTATTGTATTACATTTAATATTTATTTTTTATTTTTTATTTTTTATTTTTATTTTTATTTTTTACAGGCTTATTTAATCAACCATGCCACGCAAGCTAACTTTGGAAAAGCGCAAATTTATTTTGAAGCGATATTGGAAAACAGAAAACGCACAGGATGTAATTCGTGATTGGAATCATTATTTTAATACAGATCCTCCAACACGTTTGACTATTTATAAACTTCGAAACAAATTTGATGATACTGGCTCAGTTGCCGATGCTCCGCGTTCTGGTCGGCCAAGTGTGTGCACTGAAAGAAATTTGACTACAGTTGCTGAGGCATATGCTAGAAGCCCAAAGAAATCACTTCGCCGTGCTAGTGCAGAAATTGGTATCAAACGAACCTCTCTACATAAAATACTCACGAAACTCCACATGAGACCATACATTCCGCGCCTAATTCACGGCCTTCTTGAGGATGATCCCGATCGCAGGTCTCAGTTTTGCGAACAGTTCGTCAGGATGTGTGAAGATAATCCCACTTTCTTGGACGAGATTGTGTGGACTGATGAAGCCACGTTCAAACTTTCGGGACACGTAAATCGTCACAACTGTGTTTATTGGAGTGACACAAATCCTCATTTTACGATCAATTCCCAATTGAACCAGCCTGGAATAACTGTCTGGGCAGGAATATCGTCTGATGGAATTGTGGGTCCACTGTTCTTCGACGGAACTGTTACAGGAGAAAGGTACCTGGACAAACTGAGAAATGTCATCGTACCGGCATTGAAACAACGACCAGATTTCAATAACTTGTACTTCCAACAGGATGGAGCCCCACCCCATTATGCTACAGTTGTCCGAAATTTACTGGATGAGACATTTCCTGATAAATGGATCGGCAGGCGAGGGCCCATTGAATTTCCTCCATGATCTCCAGACATAACGCCAATGGACTTCTTTGGCTGGGGAGTTATCAAAGACTCTGTGTATTCGAGAAAGCCAAGAAGTGTTGAAGATCTTCGACAATTTGTTATTGATGCATTTACCAACCTTGATCGCGACTTGTGCACCAAAGTTTGTCATAGTGTGGTGTCACGTTGTCGAGAATGTATTGAAGCTGAAGGCCTCCAATTTGAATATTTGTCATAGAAATTGTTTGCCTTTATTTTTAGTCTTACTGTACTGTTAATATATTACAGGGTGTCTGTATAGTAACTTGTAAGACTGTATAGTAACTTTACGGACACCCTGTATAATGAAAAATGTATATTCTTGAGATAGGTAGAAACAATTGTATGCAAATTAAAGTGTTTTTGTTAATAAATATATGGAATGTTTTTCCCTGAATAGATATGGTTTTATATGGTAAATTAAGAGCTCCAACATAAACCTTTGTGTCATCAAAAAGAAAAATATAAATATTCACACACACACACACACAGACACATATATATATATATATATATATATACAATATTTTAATAAATAATATTAATCAATTTTTATTATTTTTGATTTTTTATAATTAAAAAAAAATTCTTTTTGATTTTTGTTAATGAGCCATTGAATGTGAATTCTGCTTACGAATTTGGTAATAGGAAAATTATGGCTGGCAGAAAACGGTCTTTATATTTTAGGTCGGTTGGTAGTTTTTTTAATTCATTAGTCATTAGAAAATCAAACTGCTTTCTATAATGTGAAATTTAGTATTTTATTCATAATTGGAATGTTTTTTTTTATGCAAATACTCAAATGAATTGGAAATTAAGCATTTGACTTTTACAAATAATCAAGTTATCTCTTTGGAAAGCATTCTCAGTTTAAAACAAAAGAAAACATACATATTTGTTTTTCATATCGCTTGTTCAGTGGATCGGTCACTAAAAAGAACTATGTATTTACTTTAAATGTGGTCCAGGGTTCTACCCAAGGGCTAAGGGTGAGGTCCCTAACAGAAACCTTGTGAAGACATGTCCCCCATCGCTACGACACTCATAACTCACAAGTGTGCAGATATGTGCTTGCATCCAGTAAGACAGGCCCCTGCTAGGATTTAACTAGCAAACCGAAAGATGCATCTGACCAGTATCTGGCACTGGCAGCTATCTCATGATCATAGCCGCTGTGTCTGATTGACAACGAATGGCAAGCTACGGCCTCCCTTTTTCCTCCAGGAACTCTGCCGACAGATGGAACGATGCACTGGCCAGAATATCATATCATCATGGATAAGTATCTATGAAACACATTACATGTTCTTGTTGAGGGTACGTAGTCATATGGTTCTTTTTTCTTCATCCATTAAGTAGAGGAACGGCCTTTATATAGAAAGGTCAGCCTGTGGATATCCAATAAGCAGTGCCAGACGAAATCACGGGTTGTCATTTGGCAAGGTATAGTACGCAGAAGCCACCCTGCCAGGGATACGGCGAAGATTTTGTGTTCAAAAATCCGTGATGCGTCTGTCAAGTATCTGGTAGCTAGTGGTTTGGGCCTGACCTCTATTGTTGAAAGTATCTTTCGACAAGTCATTACTGATACAGTTACCAGTTATCTTGCACCTGCTTGTCATTGGATCGTGACTGTTGACCAAGAGAGTGATATATGTGTAGTACAAGCATTTATCATTGAGATATTTTTGTACAGATATCTCTTCTTCACAAGTCCTTTGGCAATAGGGGTGGTGTGACGTGTACAAACTAAACAAGTGTGAAGTATACAGTCGCAAACCTGCAAACAGGCGGCTCAAAGTTTATAACATCGCTGTTTGTTTGAGGGACAGGAACTAGCTTCGTGGGAGCGTTTTGCGACTAAGCAGCTCTTTTGGGGATAATGCTACTCACCCAGGTCATGGGAGGGCTCTAGAAAAGGTGACCTTAAAATCGTCTGTCGTTTATTTCTCCAGAAGCAAAGGAAAAAGAAATGGGATGTATGCTAAAAAGACAACAAAATGGAATATTGCTATCTGGAACATAAGACACTTCTTGATCAGAAAGAGTCAGTTAATCCAGAGCGAAGAACAGCTATTATTGCCAGGGAATTGGCTAGATACAATGTTGATATTGCTGTTCTATCTGAGACTCATTTTAGTCCTGAAGATCAACTTACTGAAAAAGCTACAGTGTACACTTTCTTCTGGAAAGGCAAACCCAAAGGAGTAAAAAGGGAAGGAGTTGGGGTTTCTATCAGGACAAGGATCACATGCCAGTTAGAGCAACCTTGTGGTGGTCATGCGTCAGTTATCCCAGTATATGCCCCTACTTTGGATAGTTGGTTTTATCAAGATCTAAGGAATTGTATCAAAGGAATACCAAAAGTGGATCAGATTTTATTACTTGGAGATTTGATTGCACTGGTTGGAAGTGATCACAACACCTGGGATGCCTTTGGAAAATATGGCCATTGTAAGGCAAATTATAATGGTATTCTTCAATTGTGCAATGAATATTAACTTGCAGTATGTGATAGCTTTTACCAACAAAAAAACATTCACAAGGTAACATGGATACATCCTAGATCACTACACGGGCATGTTCTAGATTGTCATCACATGTAAGTATGTGTACAGTAAAAGTTATGCGGGGTGCTGACTGTAGCACTGATCACAAACTTATTTGTGCTAAACCTATGGAGTAAAAGTGCCTAACGCATTGATGTCTCCAAATTACAAAGTAAGGAAGTACGTGAAACTTTCAGGACGTCATTTATTAATATAACATTTGGCTTAACCTGGGAGCAGTTCATGTCACAGGTATATATCAAATAGTTGAAGTTCTTGGCCTTAGGAAGACCAAACAGGGATTAGTTTGATAAGAATGATTCTACAATCACCAATCTTTTGGAAGAGACAAACAAGACTCATGAGATACATCTGTGTTCAAATGGACCAGCTAAAATAATTGCAGAAAAGTTTTTCAAAGAAGCAAAATTAAAACTTCAACGTGAGACATGTCAAATGAAGAACAGGTGGTAGGTAAAAATGTCAGTGGAAATCAAGACAGTATAAACTGTCTTGATTTCCGGAAGGATTTGAAAGCTATGCATAACAAAATCAAACAAGCTTTTGATCCACAGCCTCCAACAATCTGTGAATTCTAAAGATGATTCTACTGTTTTCAATGATGCTGAGGGTATCATCAAGTGATGGACATAATATTTAAGGGATTTATTTGATAATTCATCTGAAATAAATAATCTGGTTATTTATAGTCTCCCTCAAAAAGAGATCGTCGAAATGATGATTGATCCCAGCATTGATGAGACAAAAAGCACCATTAAAGAAATTAACACAGGAAAAGCACCAGGTTTTGATGGGATATCTGTCGAAATATTGTTGTTTGGAAGTTACCAATGCAATCCATGTACTCATGCTTGCTGTTTGGCATGGTAATTCTGTCCCTCAAGATTAGATCGATGCCATAATTATTCCACTTTATAAAGGAAAGGGTTCAAAATCTGAGTGTAGTGACTATAAAGGATCAGCTTGCTTGAAGCAGTGGGAAGGTTTTGTCAAAGATTCTGTTGAATCGTTTGATGAATTGGATTTGTCCCTTTATCATTTCAGAGAGTCAATGCGGTTTTAGATCTGGCTGTGACACAATTGAAATTATATTTTCTGCTCGTCAGCTAATCGAAAAATGTATGGAGCGGCGTGTACCATTATACCAAATTTATTTTATCTGATTAAAGCTTTTGATACCATCAATTGCAGTGCACTTTGGAAGATTCTTAAGAAACTAGGCTATCCTGCAACTTACACCATAACATGAAAGCCGAGTGAACTTTAATGGGTCACTGTCTGATCCAATATCAGTTGATAACGGTGTAAAACAAGGTGATATCCTTGCTCCCACATTATTCTCCATATATTTTGCTGTGATGCTGGTGCATGCTTTTAAGGATTACGATATTGGGGGTAATATTCGGTTTTGTACAACAGGCAAACTTTTATACCTTAGATGTCTCAATGCAAAGTAGAAAACCTTTCAGAACCTTGTTCTTGAAATTCTATATGTAGATAATGCAGACACTGTTTCACATACAGAGGAGGACATGCAACTGATTATGGATAAGTTATCCGATGTATGTAAAGCTTGGAATTACCATCAGTCTGAAGAAAACCTATGTTATGCATTCCCCTCCTATTGGAATGTCATATGTTGAACCGACAATCTTGATTAATGGGAAGAGATTAAAGGTTACAGTAAGCTTTGTGTATCTTGGTAGTACGCTGAGTAGGGACTGTACACTTGATGCTGAGATAAATCACAGAATAGCCAAAGCCAGTTCTGCTTTTGGCAAACTGGAGAAATGTGTATGGTCAGATCGGAGAATTACAGCTTAGAGTTTATTAAAGCTTAGAGTTTATGAAGCATGCGTTATTATTACTACTCTATATCGGTCAGAGACTTGGACAGAATACACCTCAAGTTATTGGAAAGATTTCATCCAAGTTGTATTCAGAGAATACTAAACATCAACTGGAAGACTCTCACACCTGACACTGTAGTCTTTGCATGGTCAAATAGCACCAGTATAGAAATGAAAATCCTTCAAAATCAGACTGAACACCTGGTTAGGATGGAGGACAGAAGACTTCCTAAACAGCTGTTCTGTGGTTAGATAGATAGAGGGAAGAGACCACAACATAAACAAAGAAAAATGTTTAATGATGCCCTTAAAAACAACTTGAAACTACTTGTAGATAATTATGTAGATAATTGGGAAGCACACTCAGAAGACCGACCACTATGGAGGAAAAACATTAGAGTAAGATGTAAGGATTTTGAAGAGCGTAATGTAGATCATGTCGTCTTAAAAGCATGTTTTAAAAAATCAGGATGAAAGTGTCAGAGAATATACAACAGGAACTGTATGTGACAGTTTTTTTTCTGTCAAAAGCTGGATTTGTCAATCATCTTAAATCACATAACCAAAGACAGGATCAACAGTTTTATGAAGAGGCTATAACAGAACGACCTCCAGTTCTAAGTTGTCATATTTGTGGTCTAATCTTCAAATCTAAAAGTGGCCTGACAAGACATTCTGGGATTCATTATGAAGGCGAGTTTAAATTACATACTAGACACTATCATCGAGTGTCTTCGGTCTCTCTGTACAAGAGTTTGTCAGGACAACCTGACATGAGGATACTTTCCCCTACATGTTAACCATGACCAAATATTCAAAATACCATAGTATTCAAAGCTCAAATAAGATCCCCTCGGCACAACCATATACTGGTTCATAAGAGGAATGGTGCACCTTCTCAGAGTAATGTTACCTCAAGTAATAGCATTCAGCTGGATACTCCACCAGACGATAAATTATTGTCCTGGAATCCTGTAATACCAAGATACCACAAGAAAGATATACTATACCATAGTTAACTGGTCTCTTGTGGAGAGGAAAATTAAATATTCTAAACTGACTCAACATTTGGCAGTTAAAGGAGAACTTTAATATTATATTTGAAAAGCTATGTATCTCAAGTGTTAATCCCAGAAGTGTCACTTTATTTATAAGAACTTTGACTGAAGTAAAATGAAAACAAAATATTACATGCAGGCACCCTTACCAGAAAAAAGTTTTTGTGTCACATATGTGAACATCATCTAAAGCTGAGTTAAAAAGCCACCTACGTGCACACGGCCGCACAGAAATTAAATTAAGTGATGGCAAACTTTTGTCAAGAAGAAGCAATCACCATATATATATATATATATATATATATATATATATATATATATATATAATCTAATGTAACAAGTAAAATTTATCCGGTCCTAAATCATTTGGCAAAAGATTTGTCGTGTAGGTCACAAAATTTAGTTTACTTATTGTCATGTAGAAATTGTAATTTACAATATGTAGGCGAAACAGTGCTTCCTTTAAATAGACGTATGAATTTACGTAGGACTAGTACTAAAGGCTGTGTCCATGTTATTAAACATTTTAAAGAAACCTGTAGTAAGTCATCTTTTTCAATACAAATTATATAAAAATTTAACGATAATGGATATGATAGTTTTGGTAAGTGTTGTGTTGTCGCCGGTCGAGGATGGCTTGGATTAAAAACAAGCAGAGACGGTGACAAACTTTATTTACATACGACGCCATTACAAGTGGGGTCTGGAAGTGGGGACAGTCTAATCGCAAAAGGTAAACAAATGAGCGATGACATACTGATACAACATTTCTCTTCTTTAAGTTAAACAAGGAGGATATGATTTTTTTAAACATTACAAGTCCAGTCTTTGTGGTATCTTTTGGGGACGTCCAGAGTGACGTGGCTCCAAATATGGCTCGCAATGTTATTTGTATATGGCCTTGCAGTTGTGGGCAGTGCTTGTGCATTGTGCACTGGTGTAGGTTATGTAAGTGCTGATGGGCTGCTCGTACAGTGTTGGCTGGATGGAGAGATTGCACCACGGTTGCTCGGGTATACACACATCCCATCACTAATGGGTGATGCATTGGTAACTGTAAGTGGGTGGTTGTGTCTGTTGTCATATAGATTTTCAGTCAACTCTGCTCTTGTGGGCCTTAGGAACTGTGTTCCTTCGATGAATACTACCATCTGCAGATTCTACAAGGTATGACCTTGGCTCTGCAGTGGTGTGTGTGACTGGTCCTGGTTCCCACAACTTAGTTTTCTCATCTTCGATATGGACTTGCTGACCTGCATGCAATGGTGGATGGCGGTGACTATTCCGTTGCTTATACCGGTTCTTTGTTCTGTCTTTGTTCCATTGCATTATGTCTCTGGTTTGCTCATCTCCGAGCTGTTGCTTAGAGACTAGTGGTGTTCGGATGGGCTTCCTGTTGAGGAGTTCTGCTGTATATTTAAGGTTGGTTGAAAGCGGTGTAGCTCTATATGACATCATCGACAAATGGCAATCATTGCCAGTTTCTCGGGCCTTCAGAAGTAGTTTCTTGCATAAGGAAACCATTCTTTCTGCAAACCCATTGGTAATGTGGTGATGATGTTATGCGCTTAAAGTTGAACTTCTCTTCAAAGTTGGCAAATTCCCTACTTGTGTCACTATAGACACTATAGACACACTTCAGGAACACTTTGTTCCTCAAATATTTGTTTCATCTGCCTGATCACTGCAGGCGTCGTACAAATGGACTGCGGCTATGTTGGTCTGCCACTAAAAGGTACTCACTTCCTACCATTGTGAAGAGATCTGTGCTGATATACTGTCGTGGGTAATAAGGGGTTGCAGAACATCTGGTTGGAGTGAAGCGGGTATGATGATTTTCTTACCTTTCAGTCTTAGATCTCAACTTCATCCCTAAAATTCCAGTATGGGAGTAAGCAACTGGGGCACCCGGAGCGATCAGATGGCCATCCGGTCATCACAGTATTAATGAGCTATCTTAGAGTTGAATCTTTCATGGTTTCCAGCTTAATGTTTTGTAGGCGTGTTGGTGATGCACTTAGCTGAGTGTTCATTATGTGGATGTTGAGGTCGATGCCTTCAATGTGATTGCCTGGTCGAGGTGACACTCTTCACAAACAGTCAGCTATGGGGGCCGCTCTGCCTGGGCTGTATTTCATTACAAAATCATACCCTTGAATCTTTAGCAGCATCCTTGCCAGTCTTGGAGGTGGTTGTGCCAGGTACTTGAGTGTGATCGATTCTAATGGCTTGTGGTCAGTCTGAATTGTTACCCTGTGACCCCATACATAATGATGGAACCTTTCTAGGCCAAAAACGACAGCAAGCATCTCTCTTACAATGTTTGAGTATCGTGTATCTGGTCCAGATAGGGTTTTGCTTGCAAAAGCAACTGGCATGTTATTCTGCAAGAGGGCTGCACTGGGTCAAGCAACAGAAGCATCCACTTGTATCATGATTTGGTGTCTTTCGGTCAAAATACGTCAATACGGCAGATCTTTGGATTTATTCTTTGATGCCGTCAAATGCTGCTTGTTGCTGAGATGACCAGACAAAATCATTGTCCTTAGACAACAGGTCCCGTAGTGGCTTGGTCAGTATTGAAAGATGGGCGAGAACTTGTTGAGGTAATTAACTAGTCCTAGGAAGCTTCTGGGCAATCACCTCCAACTTTTTGGGATCTGGTTTTATACCATCTCTGGATATGATGTGGCCAAATAATGGTATTTCTGATGTGCGTACCACCAACTTGTTTGGGTTAAATTTGCAGTTCCTTTCCTTAACTCTTTGAAGGAGCTGATTGAGTGCTTGGTCATGGTCGCTACCATCTTCTTAAAAACTGTACACAATTGTGTTATCGTAGATGAAGAGAACATTCTTAATGTCTCCAAAGATCTCAAACATGGCTTGCTGGAATTCATCCTGGGCGCTCATCACTCCCGTTGGAAATCTATTAAACATGTATCTACCAAATTAGGTGAAAAATGTTATCAATTTCTTTTGATTTCTCATTCAGTTTCATTTGCCAGCAACCAGATTTGACATCTATCGTCGTGAACCATTTTGCATCGTGTAGCCTTGAGACCACGTCTTTGAATGTGGTGGTCCCAAAATGTAGTCGCTGTATGGCCTCGTTCATAGCCTGACTGATCCATTGGCTTTTGTGATACAGAGTTGACTCATGAGGTTGGTTTGCCCACTGGAGTTATGATGCCCTGATTTACCAGCGAATCAAGCTCAATTTTAAATTTGTCCCTTAGGGGCACAGGGACTAGCCCAGGTGGGTGTACAACTGAGACTATTGTTAGGTCTACATTTATCGCATATTCTCCTTGCAGACATCCAATGCCATCAAATACATCCGAAAATTTGTAGCGATTATGTACGCGTACTTTAGAGTTCCCTCTTAACATAGGATTTTCTTTCTTGCCATGGCTCATTTTTGATTGGCATTCCTTTTAGTTCTTAAGTGGATCGTCCGTGTTAATTGCCAAATTGAGAGTCACCAGGCCCAACTTTCTGAAGGTTTGTAGCCTAAGTAGAATTGGCCCCTTGGTTTTAACCACATGGAATGTCGCACTAGTAAATCTGTCCTGGTATCTCACTCCCAGAAGGCATGATCCTGCTTCCTTTACTACAGAGCCTCCAAATGCAAAATATATATATATAAAATATATATTATATATATATATAATATATATAAAATATATATTATATATATATATATATAATATATATATATATATATATATATATATAAAAAATATATATATATAAAATATATATATAAGATATATAATATATATAAGATATATAAGATATATAATATAAGATATATAATATATATAATATATATATATAAGATATATAATATATATAATATATATATAAGATATATAAGATATATAATATATATATAAGATATATAATATATATAATATATATATATAAGATATATAATATATATATATATAAGATATATAATATATATAATATATATATATATATATATAAGATATATAATATATATAATATATATATATATATAAGATATATAATATATATAAAATATATATATATAAAATATATATATATATATATATAAGATATATAATATATATAAAATATATATATATATATATATATAAGATATAATATATATAAAATATATATATATATATATAAGATATATAATATATATATATATATATATAAGATATATAATATATATATAAGATATATAATATATATAAAATATATATATATATATATATATAAGATATATAATATATATAAAATATATATATATATATACAGTAGCATCCAAAAGTTAAGGGCTAGTAGTTTCAAGACAAGTTTAAGTACTTTTTAAGAAAAACCGTTCATTTAAAATACTTAATATGCATATATACTTATAGATATACTCATCACTCATGTCTCGCCTAAATTTCATAAGCATCCGTTGGATATTTTTGAAGTTATGACCAATAACACAAAAGTTTGTCCAAATTCTCGTGGTCCAAAAGTTAAGGGCTAGGCGGTATACTCTTTAATTATTATAACAGTAAGGTACTGTATAGGTGGACAGGAGTTATCGCCCCTGAACATACTTTACATAAGTGGAGTTTCCAACGGGTAAGAGTTATCGCCCCTGGCTCATAACTTTACATTTGTGGACTTCGCTCTCCTATAAAAAGAGAGAGAAACGTCCATCTTCATTCTGAAGTCGACACACGTCGTTTCGCTGTCAGACAGGTACTATGAATAATCCTACTTCAAATTTTTACTAAAGAACATTAAAATTATTGTAATTGGGTAAAAGAAATGAGTGTTTGTATCGCACTAGTACAACATGGCAGCAAAACAACGTCGTCCCGTTTCTGTCGAAGAAAAACAGCTCATTATTCATCTTCATAGTAATGGCAAGAAAACTTCTGAGATTGTTGACACCGTAGGAAGGTCTCCTAGTGTAGTAAAGCGTATTGTGGCACATTTCAAGCAGTCAGGATCAGTGGCAGCTGCCCCAAAATCTGGTAGACCTCGAAGCACAACTGCTCGACAGGATCGTCTTATTGTCAAAATGTCACTTAAAGACAGATTTAACACTGCTGCTAAAATATCTCGAGAACTAAAGCAAAGGTCTATTGTTCAAGCGTCTCGGCAAACTGTTACACGCCGGTTGCACGCTTCTGGATTGCAATCTCGAGTGCCAGCAAGGAAGCCTCTTATCTCCAAAAAGAATCAGAAACTCCGCCTCGCTTTTGCCCAAGAACACGTTGTGTGGACAACCGAAAACTGGTCCCGTGTGCACTTTAGTGATGAATCGAAGTTTAACGTTATCAGATCTGATGGCAACACGTATGTCCGGCGAAAAACTGGTGAGAGATTGGAGGTTAAGTGTGTGAAAAAAACTGTGAAATTTGGAGGAGGAAGTGTAATGGTTTGGAGCGTTATGTCAGCTGCAGGCTGTGGACCACTGATTCGTCTGCAAGGTAGAATAAATGCAGAAGTTTATAAGCAGATTCTACGGCAGCATGCAGTTCCTAGTCTTCGGTCGTCGCTCTATCAACCTGCAATTTTCATGCAGGATAACGCTCCTTGTCACACTGCTAAGAAAGTAAAAACATTTTTAGACGAGGAAGAAGTTGAAACGATGCGTTGGCCCCCTCAGAGTCCAGATCTTAATCCTATTGAGAATATCTGGAAAATAGTTGGTGAACGTGCTCAACTTCAGTGCCCAAAAAATCAAGAAGAACTCTGGCAGTGCTTACATGCTGAATGGAGTGCGATAACGCCAGCGTTTTGCAAGAAGTTGGTGGATTCCTGTGCCAAGAGGTGTCAAGAAGTCATAAATAGCAAGGGTTTGTTTACCAAATACTAGTTAGTTGGTAATTTCAGCCATTCACAGCAAGGACAAATGCCGCAATCGTGTTAGCCCTTAACTTTTGGACACACAAATTTTGAACAATTTTATTTAAAATGGTAGTTATTCAAAAAATACTTAGTGTAGGCTAACGAAATTATGACCCATTGAAGATATACATGTTATCTATATAATTGTGAAGTAATTTTTTGTTGTTCATGTGTATTTGTTTCAAATATATGGTTAAACTTGCTGAGGTTTTACTAGCCCTTAACTTTTGGACGCTACTGTATTTATAATATATGTATCTATAATTTATATATATATAATATACATATAATATATATAATATATGTATCTATAATTTATATATATAATCTATATACTACTAAAAGTCTATGGGTCTTGTATGTTTGCAATCAGCTTTCAGCTTTCCGGTTTTCAACATCCGGTTGCGCATGCGTAAATAGCATCGTCTTCAATCTGTTATTCCGATTCCGTTGAACTCCTTTTATTAACGAACGCATGAAATTTTTCATTCTAGAAATGTTTATATCGCTTTAAATATAAAACAATTACATTTAATTTCATCAAATAGTTTTTTTGTTTTCTCCACGGCTAAAAACATTCAACGGCAGGACTTTGTAAAGTCTGTCGCAGTTTCAAAAAAGCTCCACCCTTTTAAAAAACAAAAACAAACAAACAAAACAACAACAATCATTATTAATATCAATAGCGGCGGTGACGAAACCACCTCCCACTTTTCCTCTCACAGATTTCACCACTCCTACTCCCTCTGTTTTCGTTACGTACGCGAGACAGCCGGTTGTACCCCCTTCCTTTCTCACCTGTTCAGTGCATATGTACCTATAAGTATGGCCAACCACTTATAATTCAGTAACTATAATTAAAAAAAAAAACAATTATAATAAACAGAACGACGCATAGAAATCTATCTATATTCTTTTTTAAACAATTACATTTAATTTCATCAAATAGTTTTTTTGTTTTCTCCACAAGTGTCACGCACATACATGAATTCCATAGCTAATATAACAAACTGACCCAACGGGTCACGGGTGGTCTAGTATATATATAATATATATAATATATGTATGTATAATTTATATATATTATATATAATATATATAAATATATATATGTATGTATAATTTACATATATAATATATATATATATAATATATATATATAATATATATAATATATATGTAATCTTTATAGTATATAATATATATATATATATATATATATATATGAAATATAATGTATATAATATATATAATATATATGTAATCTTTATAGTATATAATATATATATATATGAAATATAATGTATATGTATATATATATGATATATATATATATATATATAAAATATAATGTATACATATATGATATATTTATAATATATATGATATATATAATATATACATATATATAATATATATATATATATATAAAATATAATGTATACATATATGATATATATATAATATATATGATATATATAATATATACATATATATATATAATATATATATATATAAAATATAATGTATACATATATGATATATATATAATATATATGATATATATAATATATACATATATATATAATATATATATATATATATATAAAATATAATGTATACATATATGATATATATATATATAATATATATGATATATATGATATATATAATATATATATAATATATACATATATATATATAATATATATATAAGTATAATGTATATATATGATATATATGATATATATATATAATATATACATATATATAATATATATATACATATAATATATATATATATATATTTAAATGTAGTTGCAGTATGCACTATGTTGGGATGACGTCACAAAGATTAGACATCCGGGTCAAACAACACGTGCCCACAAAAATTCACAATGCAAATTATTTACCAAATTATTTACATAATACTTATGGTTCGTCAATAGGTGAACATATTATAAATAACCACACCTGTGCCTCTAAATTCAGTGCTGACTTATTCTCCA
>OY744525.1:97184612-97289612 GCA_963556195.1 Sepiola atlantica | reverse complement strand
ACACTGTCGTGGATTCAGACCAGGTGAACTTTACTTTGTTTAATGTTGATTCATGTTATCGAACAGTGATAAATGGCTCTTATTCTAATGTAAAAATGTCCAATCTTGTGAAAGAGACATTGGATATGGCAGTATTGGACTCTGCTTGTTCACGAACTGTTGCTGGAGAGCTTTGGTTTAATATATTCTTTGATACATTGAATGACCGAGATAAGCAGTTGGTGGAAACTGTTAGGTCTGACAGAACATTTTGTTTTGGAGATGGAGTGGAAGTGAAAGCCATTAAAACAGTTAAATTTCCTGTAACAATAGGGGGTATAAAAGGGGTCAGAGGTTATATTGAGGCTGACATCGTCAAATATGATTTACCCCTGTTATTAAGTCATAAATCTATGAAAACTGCAGGAATACTACTAAATTTTAAAACTTACAGCTGTCGAATTTTTGGCAGATATATAAAATTGCAAATCACAACTTCTGGACATTATAGTCTTCTACTAACTAATATGCTTTTGGCAGTTAAAAATGCACCAAACATAGTGTTGAACTGTGAGACTTTAAAAGGATGCTCTAGAGTGGAAAATAGAAAAAAAGCTGAGAAATTGCACAGACAATTTGCTCATGCATCTAAAGAAAAATTAATAGCTTTGGTTAAAGGTAGTAAGGCATTTAATGATAAGGAATTTCTGAATCAGATCAAAGATGTTTGTGATTCTTGTTCAGTTTGTCAGAGGTTTAGAAGACCCCCTCCTCGACCAGTTGTAGGATTGGCTCTTGGTAACAGGTTTAATGACACTGTATGTTTGGATTTGAAGGAACATCGACATAACGAATGCTGGATTCTGCACCTAATTGATACATCCACTAGGTACTTTGCTGCCAGATTAATTATAACCAAAAAGAGCGAAGAAATTATTCGCAACATATTTTTAATGTGGATATCTTATTTTGGAGCTCCTAAGCAACTTTTAAGTGACAATGGAGGAGAGTTTAATAATGAGGGCTACCGACAGATGAATGAAAAGCTGAATATTTGAAACATGCACGACAGCTGCTGAAAGTCCATTCAGCAATGGTACTGTGGAACGTCATAATCTAATAATTGCGGAAGCAATGAAAAAAACATTACATGATGAAAAATGTGAGCCAGAAATAGCTTTGGCATGGGCTGTCAGTGCTGTCAGTGCAAAAAATGCACTTCAGAGTCATTCTGGCTATAGTCCCAATGAGCTTGTATTTGGGTCTAACATTAACACCCCCTCAGTTTTGAATGATAGATTACCTGCACTGGAAACTGCAACAACAAGTGACATGGTTAGAATAAATTTAAATGCCCTACATGCAGCAAGGAAAAGCTTCATAGAAGCTGAATCAAGTGAAAGAATTCGGAGAGCTTTGAGATCCAATATAAGGACTTATGCGGATGAAGGTTTTGTGACAGGTGACCGTGTCTACTATAGAAGACAAAACTATAAAGGATGGCATGGTCCGGCTAAAGTTTTGGGTAAAGAAGGATAATGTGTATTGATCAGACATGGAGAAGCATTTTTCAGGATGCATCCATGTCACTTGATGAAGGTAGACAGGGAATTGCGAAGTCCCAGAAATGAAGAAAATACAAATTCTTCAAATGAGATGAATGAAGTCTTGGAGAAGGAAGATGAAGGACAACATAATACCAATTCAAATTGCGACAGAAGGGAAGTGAAAAATAACAGTATAAAACCGAGTAGAAACGAAGTTGTAGAGTATAAATTGAGAGGGAGTAATGAATGGAAAAAAGGGATGGTTATGAACACACAACTAAAGTCCACGGGAAAGTATAGCCATTGGCTAAATATAAAACCTGAAGCTGAAAATGAAAATCCCTTATGTATCAATTGGGATCATGTGGATCAATGGAGACAATTTCCTCAAACAGAGGAAGTAAGTTATCAAGAACATGCAATTTTGCTTTCTTCTGAACAAGAACAAGGAAAAGATGTGATTAATGCAAAGAAAAGAAAATTGGAAAATATGGAAATTCATGAAGTATATGAATGTGTGCCTGATAAAGGGCAAAAATGTATATCAACAAGGTGGGTGATAACAGAAAAATTTGTGAAGGACAAAAAGATAATGAAGGCTCGTCTTGTTACACGTGGTTATGAAGAGATTCTCATAACCTAAAAACAGATTCTCCAATGTGCAGCCGTGAGGCTATGCGTCTTGTATTGTTAACGGCCTCGGTTATGACGTGGCTGGTGGAGACTCTTGATTTTACCTCCGCATTTCTGCAAGGTAATATGCTGGAGATTTCTTAGACCACCATCTGATGTGTGTCCAGAATCACAAGCGTGGAAGCTGAAAAGATGTATTTATGGATTAAATGATGCACCTCGTTCATGGTACAAGTGAGTTAATCATGAGTTAACACTCTTAAAAGGAATGGTGAATGGATATGACAATGCACATGCATATGCACAATGCACTGGTGAATTGATGGGCATTCTAGCAATACATGTTGATAATTTCATATTCTGTGGAAATGATTTATTTAAGAAAAATGTGATGGCAGAATTGGAAAAGATTTTCAAAATTGGGAAGCATGAAAGTGGAACATTCAAATTTTTGGGATTGAATGTTAAGCAAACAAAAAATGGGATTATTTTGGATCAAAATCTATATGCTTCGGCCTTATCCCCAATAGACATAAAGAAAGGAAGATCATTAAGAAAAAATGATGAATTGAGTCAAGAGGAGAAGACAGAGTTAAAAAGATTGACAGGTCAAATGATGTGGGTATCCACCCAGACGCGACCAGATGTATCATTTGATGTGTGTAGAATGAGTAATATTGGAAAATATCCAAAGGTGAAGTTACTCTTCGAGGCAAACAAATCGCTAATAAGGTTACAATCAAGGACAGGATCCGTATCTTTTCCCCAACTTGGAAAACCTTCGGATCTGAATATTGTTTGTTATTCAGATGCCACCTATGCTAGTTTGGAGGATGGATCTTCACAGGGTGGTTTTATCATCTTTGTTTGTGGCAAGATGAACAGAATGGCTCCTATATGTTGGTAATCAAAAAAACTTGACCGGGTAACAAAAAGCCTGTTAGCTTCAGAGACTCTTGTGCTTAGTGAAGCAGCTGATGCCAGAATGTTGATAGCCGCAATGCTTCAAGAGATATTCAGACTACCTAGGTTGCCTGAAGTTCTTTGTAAAACGGACAATGCGTCTCTGGTAGAGACTTTAAAGTCATCAAATCTTGTGAGTAATCGGCGTCTCAGAGTTGATGTAGCCAGGGTGAAGGAAATGATGGTGAAGGAGGAGATCCAAATTGAATGGATCAGGGGTCGAGAACAGGTCGCGGATTGCCTGACGAAGATGGAAGCCTCTTCCGAAATTCTGAGAGACTTGTTGCAATGATTTGTTTTGCTTTTGTTCGTTTTGTTTTTGTTTGTTTTGTTTTTCTTTTTTTTTATAGAACTGTAGTCTTCACAAGAAGACACCAGCAATGTTTAAGTGTCTTTGAGTTGTCCCCCTTGGGCTGAGTCATCTCCTTATATGATGTGGGACAGTGGGAGTGAGCTCCCCTTTTAGTTTGTTGTTGTTGCTTAGCAAGATGGCGGTTCATGGGTGTACGGTTGCAGGAAACAAGTGACCTGGATTAACAAAAATGACCGCTTGATTTGTATTCATGAATTCCTCGATCCGTTGAAAGAAGGAACCGAGCTCAGCATGGTTATTGGCCGCATAAACCCCAATGAGTCGAAATGCTTTATCTTTTATGGTAATATCCAGAACGCTCAGCCATCCTTCCGGATCCATGAAACAAGGGTCACACGACGCATCTAAAGACTTGAGTGAAAATCGAAGTACATTGAATAGACGTGAAAACTCCTAGCCAGTGCACCCAAATGGTCACCTGGAATTAAGTGGGTTTCCTGAATACAACATATATTCACTCCAAGGTGCTGAAGGTCTGTAGCAACTCGAAATTTACAAGAGCTAGATAGAGAGCCATTGAGAATATCTTAGGGTTGGGTTCCAGAAACGAACATCGATGAGGTCATGATGCCGATGGCTCTTCCAAAAGAATACGTGCCCATCTAAACATCGATTTGCCCGATATGGGAGATACCACCAACATCCAAGGAGTAGGTTAGTTTTGCTATCCTATACAGGGAAGGGTGTAGACAAACACAATCTTTTCTGAAACACATTAAATTCTCGTTTTTAAAAATTGTCATTGGAGGATTTAAATTAAAAATAGAATTCGCCTCCTCCAACATCTGCCACAGTCCTTTGGCTTCCGTTTTTTTTTTCGTATCACCGTGAGCACTCTCATAGCGTTAGGGAAGTTCAGGGGGTCTTCCACCAATTTCTCACCTACTTCCCGAAACGCAAGTAGTTTTTTCATGTTGGAAAGTTTGTGATTTTTTGCAGAGTCCTCCTGGACGTCAGTTACTGCACATATGTCTTTTCCGGTAAGAAAGGTAGTCTTTTTTCTGCTTCTTTGTCTTTCCTGAGTTGGAGGTGGCATATCTTCCATTGGGAAATGGGAAGGGGTACTTTGTGATAGTGGCGAAGTGGGAGAAGGCTGTTTTGTAGGGGATGTAGGGGGAGTACTTTTGGGGGTGTTTTGTGGGGAGACAAATGGAGAAGGCTTTGGAGAGGAGTCTGCTTGGAATTTTTTTGTGGAGCTTAAGGGAATGAGCTTATATTCTTTGTCTTTTATGGGACCTGTGATTGGTGGGAGCATTGATTTGGGGGTCGAACAAATTTTTGTCTGCGAGGGAGTGCAGGTTGATGATTTTTTTGTTTTAGGAGAGGGCTGAGCACTTGCTTTTGGAGTGGGGAATTTGACGGGAGAATGAGGGTTTGATTGCTGAGGGTATTTTTGAATTACTCTTTCTTTGTCCATTCTTCTCTTCAGTTCTCTCACTTCAACATATTTCTCCTTTCCAGGATCCTTCCTTAACATCTTCTCTTTCCTCATTTGTTCTAAGGATATACGACCCAGCGTTTTTTTCCCGGGCACCAGAATCCATTCATTCCTTTCTTTATCTTTACTGAACTCAGGGAGTACCGGGAATTAGTCGTCAGATGTGTCTGATCGGGGGGGGGGGGATTTACTGGCTTCCCCACTCTTTGCGTTAACTGTATACCAAGATGTTGGCCCACTCTTGATTTCGTAGTAGTGGGCTTTGTGGTATAAGTAGCGGGCTTCCTTTGAGGGCAATCAATAGTGAGATGTCCTATTTGTTCGCATGTCCAACAAACGGGTCTTCTCCCAGCAACAATAATCGGTAATTTCTCTTCACCAACCTGCATATTATAAGGCATGTTGTCAAAAGCAGACTTATCAAGGAAGATCTCGAAGTTCCATGTTCCTGGGTATTCGTCCCAGTTTACCGAAGTTATTTCCCCATATTTTAGTAGGAAAGAGCCAAGATGTTCACCGTCAACATGAAAAGATATATTAAAAATGGAGACTGCCATGCGTCTTTTCCCCATATACTCCATTCTCAGGATATAGTCCTGGGTAATTATCTCGGTTTGAGAAAGTTTAGCACATACTTCTGTTGATAATTATTATCGATATAAAGCCAAGTTCACACGAATGTGAGACATACCTTTTGATCTCAGCAACATTCAGACATTCTTCATGGCAGGACAATTCAGTTAAGACAAACACATTTTGTAGGTTGACACGCGCGTCGTGCGTTTATTTTACGACAGAACAACAACAACAATAACAATAAAAAGGGCAGATAACCCCAATTCTTACAAAGATATATCTGGTCCCCAAATAATAATGGAACAAGGGAGATAACCCTTAAAATAGGTTTTAACAGTCCGACAAAATTGATAATTCAACACTCCTCCTCAATTGCTGTCAGACTGTTCCATGACTTCCCTAACACCTAACAGTGCTCTAAGCTTAATAAATTGTGCACTCACAAGTCCCTTCGCCAGCACATCAGCAATCATGTCTTTACTTTGACAGTATTCCAATTCAATTGTTTCCATCTCAACTTGCTCTCGAATGTAATGAAAATTAATGTCAATATGCTTCGCCCTTCCATGATATTGTGGATTCTTTGCCATACATATTGTGGATTGGTTATCCTCGTAGATGAGTGTCGGTCCAACCAAGGGTTCATTGAGACCACTTTGAAGATGTCGCATCCATACTGCCTCCTGTGCTGCACTTGCCAATGCCATATACTCTGCTTCAGCTGTAGACAATGCAACACAAGTCTGCCTTTTACTTCTCCAACTGACAGCCGTTCCACTTAATTTAAACA
Organism: Sepiola atlantica; assembly: GCA_963556195.1. Lineage (NCBI taxonomy): Eukaryota > Metazoa > Mollusca > Cephalopoda > Sepiida > Sepiolidae > Sepiola > Sepiola atlantica. The sequence continues at coordinate 97,283,313 of OY744525.1, read as the reverse complement.
GGTAGCCTGCGGTCATCCAAGTCACCAGCCCAGTTTGCATCTGAATATCCTATCAGATTTGTTGCATTCTCCCTGTCATACAGTAACCCATAGTTCCGCGTGCCATTTATATAACGCATGATATGTTTCACAGACCTCCAGTGTTCCATGGTAGGTTGTGAGCAGAATCTTGCTACATTGCCGACAGCATAGGCAATATCAGGTCTTGTTTTTGTTGACAGATACAGCAGGCTTCCAACTGCTGATTGATACAATTCTTGGTTGAATAGCTCGTTTTCTTTAACAGCTTTAGTTAACCTTGCATTAGGATCAATTGGAGTTGATGTAGGTTTTGAATTTTCCATTTGGAATTTTTTCAAAACCTCTGCTGCGTATGCTGGTTGTCCGATCCATATCTTCCCTGAATCTGGATAAGCGATTTTAACACCCAAGAAACTATGTAGTTTCCCCATATCCTTGATGTTGAAACTTTCGGAGATTCTTTTGATAAATTCTTGGATATGTGTCAAAGACTTACATGCCAGAATGATATCATCAACATACACTGCAGCTATGAAGATATCTCCTCCCGAGGAGAGTGTGTAGATACACGGGTCATTTTCCAATTGCTTGAAATGCATCTTTTTTAGCTGAGCATTCAGTGCCTCATTCCAACATCTTGATGATTGTTTCAAGCCATAGATGCTTCGCTTTAATTTACAGACAAGGTGTTTTTTGCCTTTGACCTTAAATCCTTCTGGTTGCTTCATATAGATGTCTTCTTTAAGAAATGCAGTGGTTACGTCCAACTGATGCAGGTTCAGGTCATGTTTTGCTGCTAATGCAATGACAGTTCGCACTGATTCGAACCTCACTACTGGACAAAAGGTCTCGTCGTAGTCAACTCCATGTTTCTGAAGAAATCCTTGAGCTACCAGTCGAGCTTTATATTGTTCCATGTTTCCATCAGCGTCATATTTTTGTTTGAACACCCACTTACTACCAATAGCCTTCCGTCCACTGGGTAAGACAGTAAGGTCCCATACTTTATTAGTATGTAGTGAATCAACTTCACTTTCCATTGCTTTCATCCATTTGTCTTTCTCAGGGCTAGAAAGTGCCTCTTTCACCGTTAATGGGTCATTCAGTCTGTGGGCAATGTAGACCCATTCACCATACTGATCTGGAGCTTTCCTAATCCTTAGTGATCTTCGTGGTCCTGTTGTCACTTGTGAATTGTCATCATCATCATCATCATCATCATCATCATCACTGACGTTATGACATTCAATTTTCACTAGAGGTTGGTTTCCAACTTCCTCTCTCTCTTGTTCACTAATGGATGCCGATTCATTAAGGATGACATCTCTGCTATGGAAGACTCTTAACTTTTCTGTATCATAAAGTCTATAACCCTTGACTCCAATACCATATCCGAGAAAGATGCTCTTCTTCGCTTTAGAATCCATTTTGGATCTTTCATCTTTTGGTATATGGGCATAAGCACTACACCCAAAAATGCGTAAATGGTTCACATCTGGTTTGTAGCCTTTCCAAGCCTCGTATGGTGTCATTCCTTGTACTGCATTTGTTGGGCTTCGGTTTCGTACGTATGCAGCTGTTGATAAAGCTTCTGCCCAAAATTTCTTAGGCAGCTGCGAGTCCGACAACATTGCTCGCACTGCTTCCACCAACGTCCGATTCATTCTTTCAGCCACTCCATTTTGCCTTGGTGTTTTGGAAACAGTGCGTTCATGGTGTATGCCCTCCTTCTTTAGGTAACATTCAAACTCTCTTGAAGTGTATTCCCCGCCATTGTCAGTGCGTAAGGTTTTTAATTTTTGTCCACTGGAATTCTCCACCATGGTTTTCCACTCCATGAATTTTGCAAAAACTTCTCCCTTGTGTTTAAGCACATATATCCACACAAATCTTGATTTGTCATCAATAAATGTGAGGAAGTATTCGGCTCCACCAAGCGATTTTGCCTCTAGCCTTCCACAAACATCGCTGTGCACAATTCCGAGTAGTTGTGTAGCTCGCCTTCCACCTGATTTTGGAAATGAGGAACGATGATGTTTGCCATCCACACATGGTTCACAAAAGTTAATGCTCTTTGTCACATCATAGTCGAGGCCAGTCACCAGCTGATCTCTTGCTAGTTTCTGCAAATTCCCCGCACCAAGATGACCAAAACGTCGATGCCAGATCTCCTCCTTTGTGTTACCACCTGAACATGTAGATGCTGCATGAGCTGCTTCTTGTTTTTCATTACAGTTCAAATAGTACACGTTTCCAATTTTTGAACCCTCAGCTACTATCCTCTGTTTTTAATCAAGAAGTCGACATCCTGATTCAGTGAATATGAACGACTTTCCAGATCTAGTCGCCCTAGACACACTCAATAGGTTGTACGATAGTTTGGGAACATAAAGTGTTTCATACAGTCTACATCTTTGCTGTTTACCGTCTGGCACACTCACGTTCAGTTCTATTGTTCCCACTCCTAATGCTTCAACTGAGCGTCCATCTCCAAGTATTATTTCCTCTACTAAATCCAATTTCCGGAAATGTATAAACCTCTTCACATCGTGACACATGTGACAAGTTGCTCCAGAATCCACAATCCATTCGCTCCTTTTGTTATTAGATAATAACGCATGGTGTGCAAATAGTCCAACAACGTAATCGTTTTCAGAACCATTAGATTTTCCTTGTGTTTTTCCAGTGAAGAAAGCTTTCTTATTGGGGTAGTTCCTTTTAAAACTTTCTTTTGCATCCTCACTAAGCAATCGACAGTCACGTTTAATGTGTCCATTCTTTCCACAGTGATAACACTTTGGCCCCTTTTTAAAAGTGTGATGTTTTGATGTCATCGCTTTCGAGTCAGTAGCAGTGTTTTCCTTTTCTCTGACTTTCGTTTCTTCGTAGAGCAGTCGTTCAGTCACTAACACCCATTTGGGCACATCCTGACTTGCTTCGAGCGCTGTTACTAGCATGTCATAGGAATCCGGGAGGCTAGCCAAGAGGTGTACAACTCTATCTTCCTCATCAATTGAATCGCCGATGACTGACAACTCTTCAAAGATTTCTGTCATTATTTTAATATGTTTATGAACAGAGTCACCTACTTTCAATTTAAGGGAATACAAGCGCCTCCTTAATGCTAATTTATTAGCCCACGTTTTCTTCTGAAATTGATCTGCCAATTTTTTCCACACCACTGCAGGGTCGTCGGGATCCCCTATTAAATACAAAAGTGACGGTTCCACTGACAAAACAATCGTCGCCAAGGCGCGATCTTTCCGCGATAAATACTTTCCGTGTAATATCGCATCTGTCCTAGGATCGGGGACGATTTCGGTATCATTTACTATTAATGTCATTTTGCACTGAATCTTCCAAGTGGCGTAATTTGTCCCATTCAACGGTACGAGATTACCAAGTTTTGTTTCCATCGTGAAGGTAAAACGATACAAAACTTCTTTCGTGAACGAGAATTTCAATATGGCCGAAAAAAAAAAATGTCACACGTGGCTATAAAGCCACGTGTGACATTTATTATATCGAGCGTTCACCTGGGCCCATAACCTTTGTTGATAATTATTATCGATATAAAGCCAAGTTCACACGAATGTGAGACATACCTTTTGATCTCAGCAACATTCAGACATTCTTCATGGCAGGACAATTCAGTTAAGACAAACACATTTTGTAGGTTTACACGCGCGTCGTGCGTTTATTTTACGACAGAACAACAACAACAATAAAAAGGGCAGATAACCCCAATTCTTACAAAGATATATCTGGTCCTCAAATAATAATGGAACAAGGGAGATAACCTTAAAATAGGTTTTAACAGTCCGACAAAATTGATAATTCAACAACTCCTTCATTTGGGAACAAGGTATTCCAGGTGTTGAATCGTTTACAACAAATAATTTGTTGTGCCCTATATCTGACTGTCGCTAAAAATTTGCAAATTAGGTCTGCTGAGGCTCTTATTGTTTTTAAAAACTTTTTATCAACAACGAACATTACGAAACTTCTTTTTTTAATCTCTTCCAGTTTAGGAATGTCGACAATTAATCCATTTTCGGTAACCAGGTGTGCGCATTTCTTTGCCTTCTCAATGAAATCCGTCACGGTTATGATGATTTTAGGGGGCTTGCTCCATTCATTACCTTCAGGTCCCTTCTTTTGTTCTTCAACAACATCAATTGTGTCGATCGGCACCGAGCTAATTGTAGCTGTCGCTATCAGTTATCAAATAATTGATAACAGGAAAGAGAGGAAAAAAAAAAACATGGCAAAAATCCAACTTCAAAATGTTCACCAACAACAGCAGGTAACAATCCAAAAACTAAGAAACAATCAGAACAAACGCTTTCGATATGGGGTTGACTAACACCCTAACACATAATGGTATTTATCTACCTTCCACAAAGTAAAATTTGACACAAGGTCGGAAAGTGGGATTTGATAAGTCAGCACTCTAGAGGAAGAGCACTTATGACCGTCAAAAAATGCCTGGGCAGCCCCATCGGCATTCCTCAGGCGATTAGCAATAAACTAACCCCTTCTCAAAGGGTGAGACGGCAAAGCCTGGGAGGGTGGACCTCTTAAAACTGCACAGGACAAAACTCACAGACCGGCAAAATCAAGCCCTGAAGGCCAAGACGATACCGGTCTGTAGAGTGTAGTATCCATCGGAACAGATACTACACTCCTAGCCAAAAGGCAGAGAAGCACTAACACATCACATTCTCGGTGAGAGGTTGAACCTCAATTTATAGGCTTGTAACAAGCTCCTACCTCATTCCTGAATGTCACCCCTTTCTCTCTGCTCATGTTGGCCATATCTGAAGGCCGGCACCCACAATCAGAATGTATCTCTTTTTCCTTCCTTTTTTCCCCCCACACACACAACAAAAGACAAAAATAAAAAAAGTTAAAAGAAAAAAATGTATCGAAATCTTCGATTTTCAACTTTTAAACTCTTATCAGGTATGCGCAAAAAAATAAAGATGTAAGTGACGCAAAACAGCTCTCCGTTTTGTTGTATGAACATGAGTTCATACAACAAAACGGTCCGCTGTCAGGAGGAAATAATTTAACCAACATAAATTCCCTCTATTTATGGAACCCAACTCTAACCTGGAATATTACTTGTCCAAAAGTCCGAATATGAAATTTCTTATAAGAAATCTGCCACACACCTTAAAATGGAAGCGAAAAAATGCTATTGTCTTAAACAAACAAACAAACAAAAGACCTGGTTTAATTTCGACTTCGTGTAACTTTTTTTTTCCTTTTTTTTTCAACTCGTCCTCATTCCACGTTCACATGAAAACTTGTATTTTTAATTGTATTTCTGGTAAGGCATAATGCCAAAACCCATTTCGCTGCAAACAATATATGTGACTACAACAGGAATTAATCTTTATATATTTTTTTGCCAAAATTATCTCAAAAATAATTCTCCATAATCTAAACTATATTTCTTAGACAAGTCAAACAACACATTTTTATCAACTTAAAAGTTAGACAACAATATTTTAAAGTAACAACTAATGACGTGCATAAAAAAGACAAATAACCACAAAACAAAAATAACTCTTCAACTTAATATTTCCTCATGCTGCAATGAATGAGAAATTATTTTTCAGGATATAATTATCATTTTCCCTTTTTTATACTGGAAGTGGACGTAGTCTCTTTCGTGGCGCACATGTCAGGCAGTACCATTCCTGTCTCGACAGAGGGACCTCTGTCAGCCCAACACACTTGAAATGATACCAATCATTGCATTCTTCGCATGCAATCATTTCTTTTTTATCCTCTGGTTTCCTGCAACTGGGACAAATCCAAATTACAGTTTTCTCAAGTTGATAATACTGGGTTAGCTTTGCAGCCTCTTCAGCAACATTTCCATTCCGATTGAATTTATTAAGAATCGAAAGCAAAGGAAGATTTTCTTTGTCTTCAACTTCTGCCATTTTATTCAAATCTTTCAACGGACATGGTTTTCTTCTTTTGCTGTTTCTGTGTAGCATCTTGCCCATTTCGTTTTATTGATAGGATCGGTTTTATTCTTACTGTTGACTCTATGATAACTAGATTTCTTAGTTAATACTAATTTCTATTACTGTTCAATAGATTTTTTATACTTCGGTCCGGCATCACCGATCTTAACAATGGAAGTTTGAACAGTGATAATAGCAGGTGTAGGTTGGCCAGTTCAGTTTTCGCGAGTTTCTTGTCGGAAGCGTTCGGCTATCCTACACAAACGCCCGAGAGATAACGAGCCGATTTGTACCAGACGACAATTTTGATACGGTGCTGCGTCCTATGATTTTAATGTTTTGCTTGTTTTGTTTTTTGTTGTTGTTAGGATTAGGGTTAGGGTTTAGAGTTAGGGGTTTAGGATTAGGGTTAAAAATATTTATTTGATAACAGTAATTTCGCTGTTTTGCTTGTTTTATTTGTTTTGTTGTTTAAAAAATTTCTTGCAAATATAACTAAAAATTATAGGACGCAGCAACGTATCAAAATAAAAAAAAAATATTTATTTGATAACAGTAACTTCGCTATGTTTTGCTTGTTTTTTTTTTTGTTGTTTCTTTTAGAAAATTTCTTAAAAATATAACTTAAAATCATAGAACGCAAAAAAATTTTTTTATAATCTTGAAAATAAACCAAAAATTGACAAATTTGAGACCCAGGAACTTAACTAAAAAAGAATTTTAAAAATTGGATAATTTCTACTAACGATTCACTGTAATAACCAGCTGGGATTAGCCTTCCAAGAATCACTCACTTTTACACCGCCCTCAAATTTTTATTTTTAGAGATTCAAAAATTTCGTTAATTTCACAATTCATCGTCAATTATTTGGAAAGATTTGTATTTGTTTTTTGTTTTTTTTTCATTAATAAATATTTAAGAAGTTAAAAACAATTATTTATTAATAAATAAAGAGAATTCAAACATGACATTTTCTTTTAAAACAGTTATTTATTGAAATAACTGTTTTAACTTTTTTTTCAATGAATAAATTGTCAGTGTAGTCATTGACTTTAATTTACTTTTTCACACTAAAAAAAACCCACTTTATTTTAAAAAGAATCAATGTAATTTATCCTTACGACATATTAAAAATAAATCGAGTAACTAAAGTTTTAAATCATGTAAAAGAAAATGATAAAATTGACGCAGTTCGTAGCGTAAAAATAATTTTTAACATTTAAAAAAAGTTTTATTTCAAATTCTAAGAAAAAACATTTGTAAACAGACGTCATCAATAATTTCAAAGTATTACTAAATAAAAAGGAAATGTTTATTTAATTAAAATATTTGTGAGTGTACACAATTAAGATCTTATTTTATTTTTAACTAAAAAGGTTCATATTTAACTTGGTATTAGTAAAAACTAATACCAAGTTAAATATGAACCTTTTTAGTTAAAAATAAAATAAGATCTTAATTGTCACACCAAGTTAAATATGAACCTTTTTAGTTAAAAATAAAATAAGATCTTAATTGTCACACCAAGTTAAATATGAACCTTTTTAGTTAAAAATAAAATAAGATCTTGTGTACACTCACAAATATTTTCATTAAATAAACATTTCCTTTTGTTATGATAAAAATCATAACAAAATAAGCCTTATTTAAGTACCCTTATTTCATAAGGGTACTTAAAAAGAATAAAGAAATTAATGGATAATAATTTTTCAACTTCTATAAACTATTACAAAACCATTTTTATATATAAAGTTAAAAATGATAAATTGACATTTTTGTCTTCCATATATTTTGCATAGCGATAGTCAATTGGTAAACAAAGTCGTTTGCCGATTATGTGACGTCGGATTTTACCCATTTATGACTTTGGGGGGATAATTTTGCTAATTTTTAGTAAAATGTGGGATTTTTTTTTTGTAATTCAGTATCTTATGACTTTAATTTAATAATTATCTTTGAAATAGTTCCCAAAAACTTATATTTATCTTTCAAGGGATTTTTACAAGTAATTTTTTCAAAGTTCAAAATTCACTGAATCGGGTATGTCGCGGAAGCGCCCGAGCGCTGACGGAATAATATCATTTTTTTTTTACATTTTTTATTTCTTTTATCTTGACAAAATGTTACCCCCCCAAAAAAAAACAACATTATTTTCACAAAAAAACAAAACTGATTTTAATGTATGTATTTTTTCTTTGAATTTATTCGTTTTATATTAGCGTCTGTGTGAAAAAAAAAAGAGTGGTACTTACTGATTGTGTGCTCAGCGTTTGGGGGATATGTGGCCAACATGAGTTACAAAGAAGGAATGACTTTTATAGTCAGGAATGAGTGGGGAATAGTGGGAGTAATTTCACCTATAAATACGGGTGCAATTCTCCTGTTGTTGTTATCCATTACAGTTCTAGTTTTGATTGATACCAGACCCTGTTGGCGTGGGTCGCTTAAGGAGCACTCTTTTTGCAACCCCAGCAGCTGCAGACTTCCTTCTGGGTACCGCCTCCAAATATTTTTTCCATCAAATTGCAAAAAGAAATTCGGTGGATTCTTCCTTTTTGTTGAACGTTCGTGATCAAGTTCTCATCATGGAGGTTTCCAGTGAGCAGATCCTTCGCCGGATGAGGGTACTGAAAATTAAGGTGGAAGAGAGACTGAGGCTGTGCCATGGGGACAGAGTGACCCCTCATGTTTACTCTGTCTTCCGGAAGAATATTCTGGAGTATATCAACGAAATTGAGGTCTACACAACTAAACTTGAGCTGGCTCCAATTCCTGAGAGTGACGTACTGGAAGCCGAGGTTGGCTGGGCGTCCCAACTTATGGAATATCACATACAGTTGGATGGACTAGATTGTTCCTTGGCTTCACCTACCGTTTCTTTTACGGACCCAGTTTCTGCATCAACTCCAGGAAGAAGTTCTGCTTCCTTTGTGGTAAAACCCCCCCAGATTCAAATCACTGGACCAACATTCAGTGGTTCTGAGATGACCACCGACCACATGAGTTTCCAAAATTTTTTGTCAAGATTTCAAAACTGTGTGGTTGGTATGGCCAATGACGCTGAACGTCTCAATTTTCTAAAGTGTTCCCTGTCCGACAGAGCGCTGCGGTTGATCAACCATCTGAGCTGCACAGACATAAACTACCAGCGTGCTCTGTCGTTATTGAAAAGAGAATATTTGGATGTGGATGAAATAATCGACCAGATATTCCAGGATATACTGGAATATATTCCTGGGAAGGATACTACCTATGCGGATCTCGGCGAATTTGTTCCCAGGACTGCCTCTCTGCTGGAAGAGCTGGGAGGCTCCTATGGGTGTGACTTCTCGGTGGATGATTCGGGTGGGGCTCGACTTATGAAGCGATCACCGTCACTGTCGTCTATTTTTGAACTTACAGGGGAAGCCATAAAGAGACTACTGGTCAAGGGTGGTGCATCTACCAGTACAACGTTCAACGCTGGCCGAGGTTCCACTCAGGGATCTGCGCGGAGGGCTCGGACTACCTCTTCCTTTCACATAGACACCAGCCCCCGAACCTCTCCTGAATATTCTCGCAGCTTGCCCCCCATTCTATTTGTGACATTCATCAGGGGAAAGACGACGGTTGCTGTTAACTGCCTTTTGGACACCGGCAGTGGGCGGTCATATTTGTCTGCTGATGTGCTGCATGCCTTGGGTTCACTCGAGTCCATTGGCATTGATTGCCAACTTAGATTGTCCACCCTTCTTGGTGAGTGTGACCAGAGATTCAGGGAAGTGATTTTGGGGATTGATTTGGGTTGCGGTAAGATTTTGAATTCTCCTGTTTTGGTGGCTGATGTGATGGACCTATCTGTCCGACTGGCCAATCTGGAACCCCTGTTAAGTGCTTTCAGGGACGCTGAGTGTTCACTGGCTGGGCGCTTTGAGGCTGGTTCAGACTTTATACCGATTAGGGGTATCATAGGGTTGGATCTCCTGCATCAATTGGGCTCCTTTCAACTGGTTCCCTGTCTGAATGGCTGGGCCTTTTCCACCCCAGCAGGTCTGGTACCCTTTGGAGCCGTGGATTCATTCTTCTCTGAGCACCAAACCACTCATGAGGTGGCCCACCTCTCATTTAATTCTGTGTTGAAGCAGACTCCCCAAGTAAGTTCCTCACACTTGTGTTTCGTGCTGGATCACCAACCCACTTATCTTGACCCTTTGGCAGAGTTATTTCCAAACAGTGAAGTGCAAAGGGGGTTGGAATGGATGTTCAGTATGGAATCACTGGGAATATCTGACAAGGATACCGTCTCTGACTACGATCAGGAGCAGATCAAACACTTTCAGGAGGCTATAGAGTTCAGGAATGGAACATACTATGTGGAGCTCCCCTGGCATACTGACAAGCTGGCCCAAGTTCCTTCCAATCATGTTGTTTCTTTGCGTGTCTTGGACCGAGTAGCTAAGGAGCTGATGAAGAAGGGGATGTATCAAAAATACTTGAGAGTATTCCAACAGCAGGAACAGGATGGAATAATTGAGGAGATCTTCGTGCCCCCTCACGAATTTCATAAATATGTGTGGATACCTCATCGACCTGTTTTTAAGTCTGACCCAACAGCTACTACTAAAATAAGACCCGTGTTCAACTGCAGTTTGAAAACGAGTAACGGGATGTCCCTGAATGAGGCTGCTTACTCTGGAGTCAACCTCACAGGAGACATGTTGAAATTATTAATGACCTTCAGAGCTAATAACTATATTCTGCTGGCAGACATCCAAAAGGCATTCTTGATGATACGTCTCAGACTGGAATCTGACAAAAACAGGTTCTGTTTTTTCCTTAAAGATGGGGATCGGCTTCGCTGCTTTAGGTATACAACCTTGATTTTCGGGTTCACTTCTAGCCCGTTTATATTGGGGTGTATTCTAAAATTTCATGCAGCTCAATATCCACTAGATGCATGTCACAAGATGATGGAAGATCGATTCTACGTGGACAACCTCGTCACATCAGAAGCAGATCCTCATAAACTTGCCGAATTGTACTCCTTGGCAAGGGAACGTTTGCTGGAGGGAGGATTTGTTATTCAGTCCTGCAACACCAATGATGACGCCCTTCGAGATAGGATGAAAAGTGATGGTACACTGAGCATGCATGATGATGAATGGGAGAGGGTACTGGGGTACCGATATAATCCCCTTTCAGAGGAGATACATGTGGCCCCCGTCAAGTGCGATCCCAGTGTGACAACCAAGAGGAGGATCCTTTCAGAAGCAGCAAAGATTTTTGACCCATTGTCTCTCTGTCTCCCAGTTACGATCCGCAGCCGTATACTTATTAGGACTATGTGGAAGAATGGTTCTGGTTGGGACGATCCTCTCTCTCCTGATGTTCTGAGTGGCTGGAGGGAACTTGCTAAAGATCTGTCAGGGTTAAGTGATTTCCATTATAATCGACAGACGCTGGTTGAAGGACAACCTGGTGACATGTACATCTTTTGCGATGCTTCTAAGGAGGCATATGGGTTTGCTATATATATTGTACAGAACCAACAATCTTACCTGATGTTTGCAAAGGCAAAGGTTGCACCAATAAAGGATAAAAGTCTGCCCGTTCTAGAGTTAATGGCAGTTTACCATGCCTTCAAGTGCTTGCCTATCATCTTAGACAATTGTGGGCTGTTTGTCCCAACCAATTTATGTGTGGCCACCGATGCACAGGTGGTGTTGTCCTGGCTATTATCCCAATCTATGACCAGCAAAAACATCTTTGCTAAGAACAGACTCAAGGACATCATGCAAATGAATCAAGAGTTGGAGTCCCGATATGGTCTAAGGCCTCTGTTTAAGTATGTGGCTACTACACATAATCCAGCAGATATGATCACAAGAGGGATGACATTGAGGAAGTTCGAATCCAGCTTTGAGTTTTGGTGTACTGGTCCTTCTTGGCTACGTGAGGGAATCCTTCGGTGGCCGGCACAGGAATTACCCTGCCTGAATGAGGATTGCCAGCGGATGGCTCATACTTCGATGAACTGCGCTCTGGTCGAGGCCCAAGAATGCCCTTCAATTATACCCATTCACAGATTTTCTACCTTCTCTCGGCTGCTGAGGGTCACCTCGATGGTGTTCAGGTTCTTGGCCATCAAGCTAAGACGAGAATGGGACAACGATTCCAAAGCAGCGATTTACCTAATGAAAACTCTCCAGGGACAAGAATTTCCATCAGAGCTTGAGTACTTGAACGAGCCGGTGGGAAGCTCAGAGCCCACGCGAGTTCGCACTTTGGATCTTTTTCTGGATTCTGATGGGTTGATCCGGTCAAGGGGAAGGATTAATCGATCATTGCATCTTTCCTACGAAGTAAAAAATCCAATTTTGATAGGAAAACGTCATCTGATTACTAGACTGATAATCTTAGACTGCCATGCAAGATGTTCCCATTTAGGAACTGGATCAACCTTGGCTGAGTTAAGGCGGAGCGGCTACTGGGTCCCTCAGGGAAGACAGGCAGTCAACAAGGTCTTAGCATCTTGTGCTAGATGCAAGAGGTACAATTCCAGACCCGTGCTACCAAATCCTGTGGCCAGCCTACCGACTCCTCGTGCAGATTTTGGAGTGCCTTACCAACACACAGGAGTGGACTTCACCGGCCATCTTTGGGTAAGGGATGGAAGCCTGGACAGGAAAATGTACTTGCTTCTTTTCACTTGCCTGAATGTGAGAGCTGTCCATATAGAGGTAGTTCCGGACATGAGCGTGCTGTCCTTTTTTCAAGCTCTCGCACGTTTCACTAATCAACATGGAGTTCCAGAAGCCATATACTGTGACAATGCCAAAACCTTTCTCGGAAGTGGGAGACTCTTTAGTCGTCTCTCTCTGCTACAGGAGTACCAGAGCAAATTTGGATCATGTTGCATGAAGCTGAAAACAATCCCCCTGTTTTCCCCGTGGTATGGCGGAACTTGGGAACGTTGCATTAGGACAATAAAAAACTGCCTCTTCAAGATTCTTGGCAGGGGTAAATTGGATTATTTTACTCTCTTGACAGTGCTCTCCGATATTCAGAGATCAGTAAATAACCGACCTTTGACATACCAGGTGTCTTCGGATAATCATGCTACGGCTATCACTCCCAACATGTTCCTGAAGCCCAACAAGAGCCCCGGGTTAATACTGCGGTTGGGGAAGATCGATCTTGCTACGTCGGTGCCACCCAGCAGGGAGAAGCTTATTAAAACTATGGAGCTCAGGAACCAATGTTTGTCAGAATTCCACGAGTTGTGGTACAATGAATACCTTCTGGATTTGGGAAGGAAATCTCCAGGACGTTCTCGATTGCGATCAGAGAACCGCCTTCAGAAGAATGATGTGGTCCTTGTTAAGAGCCCCCTAAAGCCAAGGCCGTTTTGGATTTTGGGGACCATTTTGGATCTTATCCAAGGCGATGATGGTGTAGTTAGATCAGCCCGTGTCAGGAGAGGGGATGGTCTTGAAGAGGTCCACTCGCTGAAACATCTGTATCCTTTGGAACTTTCCCTAACACCTGACGACAGTATTACAGAATCTCCGATCAGTGATTCAATTCAACCAACTGGGGACGCCCCTGCTGCGGATGAGGACAGAGAGCCTTCGTGTTCATCTCCTGTTGCGGAAAACCATGTCTGGTTGTGTCTAGTATGCAATGCCCCTCAAGGAGATCTGGACATGATTGGATGTGATTTGTGTGACGAGTGGTTCCACTTTCGATGTGTCGGCATTGACCACCCATCTCCAAGACGACAAAAGTGGTACTGTCGTGAATGTGCCCCCCAGAAAAGACGCAGGGGTAGGCCGAGCCTACTACCTATGTAAAACTCGATTGGCGGCAGGTATTCGTAGGGGAGAGAAGAGGATACCTGCATAACTGTCTCATGCATATTGTGATTGGGACACTACGACCGTTTACTCATTCTGAGGCACTCATTGTTTTTGTTTTTTGGGTTTTTTTGTTTTTTTTTTCTCTTCTGACCTTTTTTTTTTTGTTGTTGTTGTTTTGGTTGGGAGTGTGTGAAAAAAAAAAGGGTGGTACTTACTGATTGTGTGCTCAGCGTTTGGGGGATATGTGGCCAACATGAGTTACAAAGAAGGAATGACTTTTATAGTCAGGAATGAGTGGGGAATAGTGGGAGTAATTTCACCTATAAATACGGGTGCAATTCTCCTGTTGTTGTTATCCATTACAGTTCTAGTTTTGATTGATACCAGACCCTGTTGGCGTGGGTCGCTTAAGGAGCACTCTTTTTGCAACCCCAGCAGCTGCAGACTTCCTTCTGGGTACCGCCTCCAAATATTTTTTCCATCATCTGCCAATCTTCCAGTTAGAGCTTGGCAGTTTGAATGCAAGGCTTGGCTATCGCTAAGAACGCGAGCTCTAACACTAACGAACCCTAACCCTAAACTATTTTTCTGTCTTTCTTTGTTTTTTGTTAGAAAAAAAAAGAAGATATAAACGCATACAATAAATGTCAACAATCATGCGAAAATGTAATGTTCTATCAGTATATTGTTTAGTTTTCGATTTTTTTTTTTATCGATTTTCAAGTCCTGGCCATGGGTGAGCTTTCATTTCGAATTTCTTTTCGACTGTTTTGAACAAGAAAACCACCCTTTAAAATAAGTTAAAATGTAGCAGTTACCTCCTCCTTTCATCCATAACTGCACCGGCTGGCCATTAGGTGTCGCTTATTCACCGACAGGTGGCGTTGTAAAGCGACACCAGAGTTATCTGCCCTTTGAACTATAAAGCCGGTGCAAAACGGAAATTCGCTCTCTTTTTCATTCACAGCCTCGCAGAGACAACCCCTCGGCATAGCTGGGACACATCGCTGAGAGCACCACCAGAGGAACCCGGAAAAGCCTTTGTTCTCCCGCTACCATTGTCTAACTCAAAGACAACTACTATTCTTCACTTGAAGAGAACCTTTACATTTTTCCTCTTCCTACCCGGACACCGTCTACTTCTCTCTTCTACCTATACCAAACGGTATAGGTATCCTCTGTCAATAAATCCTTTATTTTGTTACCTGTTACTCAGTTGTTCGTTCAATTCATTTCGTGTGATAAACGTAAAGAAGGGACAAACCATCCCTATCATTACAAATGGTGACCCCGAAGTATAAATATCGCACAAGATTGAGTTGAACAACATGGTACAGCAAAATACGCCGACGAGGGTTTATACCGAGCACGACGACCAGTTTAGAAAAAAAAAAAAAAAAAAAAAACAGTCACAAATTGAGAAAATCACGAAACTCTGTGTTTTTGTAAACAGAAGAAGAAAAAATTTCAACCTTGAGAGATTCGGAAACTTTTTAAATTCTCTTTAAAAGCTTAAAAGAAGAAAGAGAAAAGGACAGTTATTTTTAACACCAAAAAAAAAAAAAAAAAAACTACCGAAATCCCTGTTTTTTCTCTCCCTCTTTCTCTCTATCACAGTAAAGGCGTACTTTTTCTTTTATAGAATATTTTTTCTGTCTGTGACTGAGCGAATACTTGGCAGAGAAATACTTCAAAATACGTTGAAATATGAAACTATGAACAAAAAAAAACCTTTTTTCCGAATTTAAAACAAGTTTCAAACAACTTTAAACGGCCAGACTCTGTGACGCCGAAGTATCCAACATGGCTCTGAACAATTCTTTCGACTTCAACCGAAGAAAGTGACTCAACAAACTAAGAAAGAAGGCATTCTTTTTGCCTTTAACAAAAAAAAAAAAACTCTTGTTTTTACGAATAATTAAAAAAAAAAAAAAGGCCCCTTAAAAGAGTAAGTACATTAGTTTTTTTTCCCTTTTACACACAAATACATACACTCAAATATATCTATCACCTCTGTCACAAAGAAAAAAATACATACTTATCATTTTTTTTTTTAACTTCTTGGCTTTCTACACACAAAATTCCTTTCGTTTTTTTTTTCTCTGTTGAATGTTTTTATGACAATGTTTTTTCCCCCACTTTATTGACTGTGGATTTTATTTTGGTCTGTTGTTCATATGTATATAATGGATGCAAGTACAGTAATGGATGTTACACATCCATTAATTGGTACGGCTATAGTTAACGCCATAGACAGCCTAACCAATAAGGTGAAAAAACTGAGCAGGCTGGAGCCGCAGCGGCACATGCGCCGACTCCAGACCCCCTCCTCATCTCCACGCTCCCTTTGCTGCCGCCGCCATTCTAACAAGCGAGCTCTGTGTTACTACCACAGGCGCTTTGGCACTCATGCACGGCAATGCAAGAGCCCCTGTTCATTTACGAACCAGGGAAACTGATTTCTGGAGACCTGAGCACGACACAGTCTTCACAGAAGCTACACTATCGTGCACTTTTTCTTTTGGACTCATTTTCCCAGGCATGCTGCTTGGTTGACACGGGGGCCGCTTGCAGCATTTGGCCACTGAAACTCCTCAAAGAGAAACCACCAGTGTCGCCTATTACTCTGCAAGCTGTAAACCACTCACCAATTCCCACGTACGGTCAAATTTCTCGTCCCCTGGACTTGGAATTACGTGGGTATTTACTGTGGCTGATTTACCGTACCCCATCCTGGGCTCGGACTTTCTGCACCACTTTAACCTTTTAGTGGACATGCGCAGACATCGGTTGATAGATGCTAATACGGAACTTTCCGTCTGTGGTTTGAAAAAAACACCCCATCTATCAGCCCGGTATTTTTTATTGCCTCTACCGATGACCCATACCAGACACTTCTGCACTCCTACCCGGAGTTAACAAATCTTAATTTTGTTGTGAGCAAACCCACTCACTCAACAAAACACCACATTGAGACTACAGAAGCTCCTGTATTCTCACGCCCTCGTCGCTTACCTGCAGAGAAACTAAAAGCAGCGAAGGCGGAATTTAACCATATGCTGCAACTGGGAATTATACGCCCCTCGTCCAGTCCATGGGCTTCCCCTTTGCATATGGTCCCGAAGCGCTCCGGAGATTGGTGTCCGACTGGGGACTATCGACGACTCAATGCCATGACGGTACCTGATCGTTACCCAATCCCACATATACAGGATTTTGCTTCATCTCTGCACGGTTGTAAGACCTTCTCCAAACTGGACTTAGTTAAGGCTTACCATCAGATTCCACTGAATCCGGCTGACATACCCAAAACAGCGGTAACAACTCCTTTCGGAGCGTTTGAATTTTTAACTATGCCTTTCGGTTTGCGAAACGCGGCTAGTACCTTTCAACGCTTCATGGACGAAGTAGTGCGAGACCTTGACTTCGTCTATAATTACATAGACAACATACTTGTGGCAAGTGCCTCACCGGAGGAACATGTCACCCATCTCCGCCTACTGTTCGAACGGTTTCAGCAATACCAGGTGAGGATTAACCCTAGTAAATGTGTTTTCGGTGCTTCGTCACTAGTTTTCCTGGGTCACATTATCAGCCCTGAAGGCATATCTCCCTTGCCTGAAAAGGTTAAAGCTCTACAAGACCGTAAACCACCTACTTCACTTCGCCAGCTAAGGCACTTCCTCGGTCTGCTTAACTATTACAGACGCTTTATCCCACACTGCGCGGATCTCCTGTCTCCTCTTTCCGACCTGTTACGTAACAGGAAGAAGAAAAACGAGCAGATTTCACTGAATGATGTTCAGCTGAATACATTCAATGAAGTGAAGCAGAAACTAGCGACAACATCCTTGCTTGCACATCCTGTTTCCGATGCCCAGTTTTCACTGGTCGTTGACGCATCGGGCACAGCTGTAGGTGCAGTGTTGCAACAGCAGCACCAAGGCCAACTGCAACCTCTCGAATACTTTTCGAGACAACTGAAACCGGCAGAACAACGTTACAGTACGTTTGGCCGTGAACTCCTGGCAATGTACCTCGCAGTGAAACACTTTCAGCATTCACTCAAGGGCCGTCAATTTGTGATCTACACTGATCACCGTCCGCTTACATACGCACTGCGTGCAAAACTGGACAAATATTCTCCTCGCGAAACTCGCCACTTGGATTTTGTTTCGCAATTTACCAACGATAACCGACATATCTCTGGTGAACAGAATACTGCGGCAGACGCCTTGTCCCGCCTTCCTATAAATTCTCTGTCTTCACCTTCGGATATCGAATTACAACAGATGGCTCTAGACCAGCCATGGCTGGACACCTTGGATCTGTCGTCACCTGAGTTTGCAAATTCAAATACCTGCCTGTGCCCACGTCGGACACGCAGATCATCTGTGACACTTCAACAGATTCACCTCGCCCCCTTGTTCCACTGACTCATCGTAGGATTGTTTTTGATACCCTTCACAACTTGGCACACCCCGGACGCAAAGCCACAGTGAAGCTGATTTCAGCTAGATTTTTCTGGCCAAATATGAGGCGTGATATCACTGCCTGGACACGTTCCTGCGTATCCTGCCAAAAGTCAAAGGTGCACAAGCATATCCGTGCACCCCTTGGAACATTCAGCACCCCAGATGCTCGGTTCAGTCATGTTCATATTGATCTGGTTGGACCATGGCCTGTCAGTCAGGGATTTACTTACCTCCTGACTTGCATAGACCGTGTTACACGATGGCCTGAAGCCATCCCTCTAATTGACATTTCGGCTGAATCCGTAGCGCGAGCCCTTATATCGGGCTGGATATCGCGCTATGGAGTCCCCTCAACTATTACCACCGACCGTGGTGGACAGTTTGAATCCCACCTATTCCAGGAACTTTCTAGGATTTTAGGGATTAAACGTGACCGTACGACCAGCTATCATCCGGCTTCCAATGGGATGATAGAACGCTTCCATCGCCAATTGAAAGCCGCGTTGCGTGCTTATCCTGACCAGCAGCAATGGAGCGAGTATGTACCAATTGTCCTCCTTGGCTGTCGCGCTGCGATCAAAGAGGATCTCGGATACTCTTCAGCCGAACTTGTCTATGGACTACCTCTATCGTTGCCGGGTCAGATGCTGGCCCCGATAGATTTAACGGCAACGGACCAAGCTCTGTACACTGACAGACTGCGAGTTTATTTTAATGAGCTCCCACCGATGAACCCTAGGCAACAGACCATAAAATCTTCGGTCCCTAAAGACATTGCTTCATGGACTCATGTTTTTCTTAGAAAGGACTCTGTAAAAGCCCCTCTAACTCCACCTTACACTGGTCCTTATCGTGTACTTTCACATTCTGATAAGCTATTCACTATTGATATTAGTGGCAAAAAAGAAACAGTATCAATAGATAGGGTTAAAGGGGCCTTTTTAGACACCAAAACACTAGAGCCACATATTCCCCCTACTTACACATTGCATACACCAACTCTGCCAACAGTAAACAGAAACATAAATTCTAAAGACAAGCACATCACCACCACACGCAGTGGTCGGCGAGTACATTGGCCCAAAAAGCTTTGTAAGACTTTATATATATAGAATTAGCTTTTTATTTTTATCCTTTGTACTCTATCGTAATATTTTCAGACACACAAAAAGAAAACACTTCTTTATTGGAAAATCCTAAAAACAAACAAAAAAAAAAAAATTTCATTCTGCTTTCGTAAAAAACATTTTTCTTCAAAATCAATTTTTCAAAAAAAACAACTTTTCACCGAAAAGTAAAGAACAATTTTTCAAAAAAACAACTTTTCACCGAAAAGTAAAAGAACATTCTTTTCCCTTTAAACATTTGTTAATTGACATTTTTTTTTGTTGTTTCTCACTGCTACACTTCCTTTTATTTCCTGTCGGCTTTCAGCCTAAGCAGAGGGTTATGTAGCAGTTACCTCCTCCTTTCATCCATAACTGCACCGGCTGGCCATTAGGTGTCGCTTATTCACCGACAGGTGGCGTTGTAAAGCGACACCAGAGTTATCTGCCCTTCGAACTATAAAGCCGGTGCAAAACGGAAATTCGCTCTCTTTTTCATTCACAGCCTCGCAGAGACAACCCCTCGGCATAGCTGGGACACATCGCTGAGAGCACCACCAGAGGAACCCGGAAAAGCCTTTGTTCTCCCGCTACCATTGTCTAACTCAAAGACAACTACTATTCTTCACTTGAAGAGAACCGTTACATTTTTCCTCTTCCTACCCGGACACCGTCTACTTCTCTCTTCTACCTATACCAAACGGTATAGGTATCCTCTGTCAATAAATCCTTTATTTTGTTACCTGTTACTCAGTTGTTCGTTCAATTCATTTCGTGTGATAAACGTAAAGAAGGGACAAACCATCCCTATCATTACAAAAACACAAATAAAATTATCCAGGTAGTTAGATGAGTAACTTAACTTGCCGTTGCGAACATTTATTTACATCCCTTTTTTCGTTCTGTTGATTGTAGTAAAAGATTCCTCATTCTGCCCTCGTGGGGAGGCAAGTAATTAGTGACACGAAAACATTTTAGAACAAGTATTCTGCAATGTTTCGTTTAAGATTACTCGTTTTCAATACATTTATTTATTATCAAAAAGTTTCGTAAATAAAAGAAAAAAAAACTAGCATTCCAGAAGGGTTCACTGCTGCGCTGACTTCCGGTTTATCCTGTAGTAAATTTCAAGTACGGATGATCAGAAATGATTAAAAAAAACTTGTTTTTATTTTTAACGGAAAATTTAGAATTGTATTTTTATTATAATAAAATAAGTTGTTAGCAAAACAACTTATCAAATATATGTTGTTTTTAAATGAAAATATAACAAATCTTTAATAAACAAATATTTTTTATGAATCAAATATGTTGAAATGTCTTCTTTTTATTGATATAAATAAAGTTTTGAAATGTCTTGTATTTTGTGAAACAGCAACATAATATGTTTTGATTTTTGATGAAAATATAAGATAGCTTAGTATTTTGGTACTACTCCAGAGAATGTGCCTAATTTCCCTGACTGCTCGGCCGCAGCGATCGAGCAGGTCGCGGAAGCGCCCGAGAGCTGCCGAATCGAAAACGAGACTGTCGAGACGAAAACGAGGCTGTATAAACAAAACCATACTGAAACTAATCTACCTGTGGTCCCAGGATGTGGCAACAGGGAAGAACCTACGCAAGGAATGCGGCGTACTGTCTCCAACCACACAAGTGGACTGGAAGAATTTTCTGCGGGAGGTCTGCATGGAACATCTGTCGTGCAACCCTCGGCGACTCGGAGACTGAGGGCATACAGTGGAAAAACAATGTTGGACGTGTTCTCCAGCCGCTTGTCTGGGTCTTCGGGGGAGGATACGATCCCGTAGAGAAGGGTTAGGGTTTCCTGGTGACAGTGCCTAACAGGAATGCCGAAACCCTAACCCTTCCAATAATCAAACAGTACGTCGTACCTGGGACCACGGTAGTAGTATCCGATTGCTGGAGGGCATATAACAGGTTAGGAGAGGAGGGGTATCAGCACCTTACGGTGAACCACAGCGAGAACTTCGTGGACCCGACGAGTGCTTGCACCAACCACGTCGAGAGGATGTGGAAGGAAGTGGCGAAACAGAGAAACAAGAAGGAGTGCGGGACGAGCAGGACACTCGTAGACGGCTATCTGCGCGAATTTATGTGGCGTCAGAGATTTTGAATTGACGCCATATTAACGCAGAAAGCAGAAATCTACCCCGTCGACCATCCTCCTCCTCCTTCCACTTCCTCTTTTCTGCCTGTCTTTCGCTCAGCCCAACAAAACAAGCAACAGTAGCAGTAAACCCTGAACCTCTACGGGAAAAGGTACATAATCCCCCCCCCCCTCCCAAAAAAAAATATATAACAAAAACTTGCCTAATTGTAAAAAAAAAAAAAAAATGGTTCATTTTGCCCACTAAAACAATAACAAAAAAAAGTTTATTTATAGTTCTTCAGCTATGGTTTGTTCATTTCTTTCAGTTTTTATACAAATATATGCATTTTTCTTTCCGTATTCATCGTCTTATATTGTCGTCTGCCAACCTTCCATTTTCACGATTTTCGGTTTTGTTTATACAGCCTCGTTTTCGTCTCGACAGCCTCGTTTTCGACTCGGCAGCTCTCGGGCGCTTCCGCTACCTGCTCGATTGCTGCGGCCGAACAGTCATGGAAATTAGGTGCATTCTCTGGAGTAGTACCAGTATTTTAATAGTGAATTTTAAAGCAAATAATTTAGTAACAAAAATAAAGGTACTTTTATCGACCCCGAACCGGCGTTCGTGACGTGCGATTCGGAATCGTTCGGCTGGCCTACGCAAACGGCCGAGTGTTGACGAGCCGAAGCAGCGAGCAGCCGCTGAAAATAAGTGCTTTCGAAGACGGATTTTTTGTCAGGAAGTTTTTTTGAAGGAAATAAACCCAAAATGAATTACGAACAGCTTTGCACTGCAGTATCATTGTCAGCAAGTAAGAATAAATAATAAAATAAAAAAAATATGTCGTGATAAAAGTAATTTTGGTACTTTTTTTTTTCAAAAAAATTCCTTGTAAATAAAAATACAGTATTCATTTTATAACAGTAACCTCGCTATGTTTTTTTTCCTGTTTCTTTAAAAAAAAAAATCATGTAAATATGTTTAATTTTCTTTGTTTGTTTCTTTAAAAAAAATCCTTACCCTAACCCTAAACCGTAACTCTAACAAATAATAATAAAAAAAACAAGCAAAACATTATTATCATAGGACGCAGCACCGTATCAAAAATGTCGTCTGGAACAAATCGGCTCGGCAACTCTTGGGCGTTTGCGTAGAACAGCCGAACGCTTCCGAGTCGGCATCGATAAAAGCACCAAAATAAATAAGAAAACATTGTTGTAAACAAAGTTTTGAAATGTCTTTTGTATTTTGTGAAACGGCAGCATAATTTAAAGCATTTAAAAAGTGTAATAAAAGCGTATAGAATGAAGAATATAACCGAAATTATTTTGGGTACTACTCCAGGATTTGCGCCTAATTTCCGTGACTGCTCGGCAGCAGCGAGCCGACAGCTCGCGGAAGCGTCCGAGACCTACCGAGTCGAAAACAAGGCTGTCGAGACGAAAACGAGGCTGTATAAACAAAACCGCAAAATGCGTGAAAAAAAAAAATGGAAGGTTGGCAGACGACAACAATATAAGACGATGAATATACGGGAAGAAAAAGAAATGCATATATTTTTATTAAAAAAAATGAAAGAAATGAACAAACCCATCGCTGAAATAAATAAACTGTTTTTTTTGTTGTTATTTTTTAACCGTTTTTTTCTTCCCGGGGACGACGTACTGCCTGATTATTGGAAGGAGGGTTTCGTCATTTCTGCTTGGCACTGTCACCAGGAAACCCTCCTTCTCTGCGGGGTCGTATCCCCCGAAGACCCAGAGCGGCTGGAAAACACGGCCGACGTTATGTTTACGACGGTTAGAAAAGAGTCTCGTCGATCTCCACCGTATGCCCTGAGCTCCGAGTCGTCTAGGGTTGCGCGCCAGATGTTCGGTGCATACCTCCCGCAGAAAATTCTTGGAGACAGTACGCCGCATTCTTTTTGTAGATTTTTCCCTGTCGCCATATCCTGGCACCACAGGTAGATCATCTTTAGGATGGTAGCTATCTCCAACTTTGATCGCGAAAAAAAAGTCCCCGATCGCAAAGAAATCCAAGCCCGGCATTCCTAGGTGGGGCATCTCCAGGCATATCTGTCAGATATTGTTCGTCTTGCTGTCAATCGGCAAAGTTGGCCGCATCGCGTACACCGCATTCTGGTGGGCAGTAGAGCTTTCTGCTGGCAGAAATTCATTACCTCCTCCGGAGATTCTACGCTTTGACACAATTGCTCAAAATTCATTTTTTTTTTCAGTTAGTGTTAGCGTCTCCTTCCAATTTTAATCGGCTGCTTGATATAAACTGGTTTGCAGCATCCTGATTGGTCAGTTTTTTTTCCCCAGTTTTGTTTACAGCCTCGTTTTTGACTCGGCGGGTCTCGGACGCTTCCGCGAGCTGTCACGGAAATTAGGCACAAATCCTGGAGTAGTACCTTATTTTGTTTTATTCGGCGTCGTTTTTCCGAAATCATATTTTTTTATTAATTTCAAAAACTTACATTATGTAGAAAAAAAAAGAAAGTGATACATACCGATTGCTGATGCCGGCCTTCAAGGGGGGTGGTGATAAGACCAACATGAGCAGAGATAAAGAGGTGATATTTATATATGTTAAGAATGGGGGTGGCAGGTTGTTACAAGCCTATAAATTGAGGTTCTACCTCTCACCGGGAGTGAGTTAAAAAGTTCTATGTTAGAAGTGTTATTGTGTTCCAGAGCTTGGTGGTGACCAGAATTAGTACTTTATTCTACTCACTATAGACCAGACACTGGATCGTTACTCCTGTAGAGAAATCTGTTCTCTGCCCCATTACATATTGTTACCGGACCTATTGGTTGGGTCGCTAAGGGAGCAATTCCTTTTGCAACCCACCCCCAACTGCTGCCTCGGCCCCTTTCAGGGTATTGATTTTGAATTGGATTTTTTCTTACATTTGGATTTATTCCTACATATTGCAAAAAGAATTGATTTGACTAAGAAAGGTTGGTTTGTGATTTACAACCAACGGGAAAGAACGTTGCTGTGACACGAACTTGCCTTTCCCTTTAACAACCAAATGGCGGACCCAGTCAGCATGAGGGAGATAGAGAAACGAAGGACTCATCTTCAACGGAAGATAAGATCGACCATAAAGAGTCTAGAGAGGGAACAAATGTCGATGAAAGTGTTTTTGTCCTTTGAAAAGGATATAGAAGTATGGCTAGAAGATTTAGAGGCCGTGTCATGGACAATGGAGGAACAACTGGCTGCCGAGGAAGAGTCTGAAGAGTTGGCCGAATTGTTTCAGACATCTTTCAAATTTAAGATAGATGTGTGTCAGCAAATGAATGATTTGAGGGAAACAAGAGAAGGAAAAACTCCAGTGGTCCCTTCTAAAAATCAACAATCCCCCAATGTAGACCAGCCATTAAACCCTCAAAGTCAGGAGGCAGCTGGTACCCCTGAACCAGGTAGATCTTTCCACTTCAACCCAACAGCCCATTCATCTTTTGTGGTGGAACCCTTTAAAATAAAGTTGAATGGGCCACGTTTCAGTGGAAAGGAATTTGAAACAAATAAGAGAAGTTTCAAAGACTTTCTTACTAAGTTTGAGAACTGTGCAGCATCGATACCATCTGCCACTAGTAAGTTATATTTTTTGAGGTGTTCCCTAGAAGGTAGAGCCCTTCAACTTATCGACCATCTTTCTGTTTCTGAAAGCAGCTACCCAGTGGCTCTAAAATTATTGAAGGACCAGTACCTGGATGAAGAAGAAATAAGGGGAGAAATTATCCAAGGAATGCTGGATTTTCGCCTTAAGAGTCCGAAAGATGTGGTGGGAGTGAAGGACTTTATAATAAAAACCCAGGCAGATGTGTGGGAACTCAGGGCTTCATACAACTGTGACCTGTATAATGATACATCTGCTGGAGCAATTATAATATCACAAGTGTTGTTCGCAAAACTACCATCTGATATAAAGGGCGAGCTAATCAGAATTTCTGGAAGGACCTACCCGACATTATCAGCCATCTTGTTAGAGACTCCGGAAATAGTGAAAAGGTTTTTGATAATTAGAAAACCTGAAAAGGCCCCAATGGAAAAGCTATGGCACTCTCCAAGGCTTAGGATAGAAGAGGAAGATGGACCCTATTCTTCCCTGAAAACCTTTAACACAAAGGTGGACTCAAAACCACAGAGTTGTGGATTTTGTAGGCGGAATGGGCGTTCTCCTGAATATTGCCCCTATTACACTTCACATGAAGCCAGATTTACAAGGTGCAAAGAACTCTGGTTGTGTTTTAGATGCCTAAAAAGGACCCACATGGGAAATATGTGTCCACTAAAAACGAAGAATAGCTGTAGTGGCTGCGATGCTAAAGGCCATATAACAGCAATGTGCCCAACAGTCGGAAGTGGAGTGAGTGTGAACACCATCCTTCACATTAATGACTACCAACACAGTTACATGTCTCCCGTAATCAGCGTGGTGGTAGGAACGAGAGAGAAAAAGATTGAAATAAACTGCCTGCTGGATACGGGAAGCCAAAGAACCTACATGGACACCTCGGTTCTAGAAAGATTAAATTGCCTTTCTTCAGCAAAGGAAAGGGTGTTGGAAGTTAAAACTTTTTTAGGCTCGGCAACAAGGTCTTTTAAAGAAACCTCTTTGGATTTGAGGCTGGTTCCTGAAAGGGTCCACACCCTCCCAATTCTTTCCAGCAAATTGAATCTTTCATATAGATTGCAGGAGCTTCCTCAGATACTCAAGAATCTAAAGAGGCACAAACTGGCAACCCAACACAGTCCCCACGACAGTTATATCAACATTGAGGGGCTATTGGGAATTGATGCAATTCAATTCCTGGAACCGTTTAGAATAGTACCCTGCATGTACGGAGCTGCTTTTTCAACGCCGAGAGGACTTGTCCCCTTTGGTAACAGCCGGTATTTCTTGTATGAAAATCAAATAAAATCAAGATACAAACAAAGAGGGGTAAACATCAATTATGCCTGCTTGATGAGTAAAATTCCCATACTTCTAAGGCACAGAATTGATTTTGTTATGAATCCAGAAGAGAGCTACCAGGACCCCCTAAAACCTTGGTTTGAGGAGAGCGATGTCCAGTGAGGACTGGAAAATATGTTTAGTATGGAATCGCTGGGACTACCAGCCTCAGAAGAATTCTCCACCTTGGATGAAGAAAAGGTAAAAGAGTTCAGAGACACTATATCATTCAGAGATGACCGGTACCATGCACAACTGCCTTGGTATGAAGACAAGATGGACCAAGACAACAATAGGGACCCCAGATCATTAACAC
The DNA here is from genome assembly GCA_963556195.1 of Sepiola atlantica. NCBI lineage: Eukaryota > Metazoa > Mollusca > Cephalopoda > Sepiida > Sepiolidae > Sepiola > Sepiola atlantica. The sequence goes on along the minus strand of OY744525.1, from coordinate 97,256,492 downwards.
AAGACGCGGGACATATTTTGGAATCACCGGTTGACCTCGCAATACACGTGGTCTCTATTTACAAAACACTTGTAAATAGATCTTTTATTTATGTTAATAAATGCAGTATATTTCGGAATTTTTTTTTTCTTTTAACATGTTAATATTTATTTTAAGGCAGAGAGTTCATAAATAAAACAAATAAAATATTAACATGTTTTCTTTTAAAACATGTTTTTGTGTCACTATTTACAAAACAACTCGGGTTTTTTTTCTTTTAACATGTATACGCTTTTTAAAAAATCGGCTGACTTGTAATCTGTCGTTTTGCAATAAACAAAACAATTTATCATTTTTTTTTAAAACTTTTATTTACTAAATAAAAAACAAATTTTAAACGCAATTCTATATTTCGTGTTGTGTATTTTAAGAAAAAGTGGATACTTTTTTTTCTTTTCGTAGGGAGGCGAGTAACTAGCGAAGTTTTATTTATTTGTTTATAATTGTTGCTTACAGAAAAAAAAGGAAAAAACTTCATAAATTTTAAATTGCTTCCGTTTGGAAACTGATTTTTGAAGTCTAACTCCGCCCTCGTGGGGAGGCAAAACGAAAGATTACAAGTCAGCCGATTTTTTAAAAAGCGTATATATTTCGTTTATTTATTAAAATAACTTGCGTAATCATCCGTTTTGCCTCCTCAGGCTAGGAGCAATGTGTAGTATGGAAAAATCCTTCTAAACTGAGGTAAGATCCAGAGTGCCCCTTTTTGGGAAGCTTGATTTTTCCTTACAAAAGGAAGATTACTTAAGTACGGCGATAAATATTTCATACCCCCCCCCCCATTTCTGCCCTCGTGGGAGGCAAGTAAATAGTGACACAAAAACATGTTTTAAAAGAAAACATGTTAATATTTTATTTGTTTTATTTATGGACCCTCTGCCTTAAAATAAATATTAACATGTTAAAAGAAAAAAAAATTCCGAAATATACTGCATTTAGTAAAATAAATAAAAGATTTATTTACAAGTGTTTTGTAAATAGAGACCACGTGTATTGCGAGGTCAACCGGTGATTCCAAAATATGTCCCGCATCTTGTGTTAATGATCTGGGGTCCCTATTGTTCTCTTGATCCGACAAGATAAAGTCGGTGCCTTCAAATCATAATGCTGCTCTTAGAGTCCTAGAAAGGGTAGTTAAGGACCTGGAGAAGAAAGATCTCTATGATCAATATCTGGACGCATTTAAACAACAAGAAGACGAAGGTATAATAGAGGAGATAACAGTGCCTCCTGAATACTTTAACAATTATATTTGGATTCCCCATAGGCCAGTGCTCAAACTTAAGGACCAGACAACCACAAAAGTGAGACCGGTTTTTAATTGTTCCTACAAGAGGGCAGATTCTGTATCACTGAATGAGGCGGCCTATTCAGGAGTAAACCTGATGGCAGACATGTTGGAACTGTTGATTCGTTTCAGAACCAACATGTATGCATTATTGGCTGACATAAGGAAAGCCTTCCTTATGATTCGTCTCGACCTGGAGAAGGACCGCAATCGGTTTTGTTTCTTCTAAAAAAGAGGGAAAACTTGCATTGTTATAGATATACAACCATCTTATTTGGCTTCAATGCGAGCCCTTTTATATTGAATTATGTATTGAAATACCATGCGGAAAAGTTTCTCTCAGATGAGTGCTCCCAGGCATTTAAATCTAACTTCTATGTGGACAATCTGGTGAAGACAGGAAATAATATCGATGCCCTGTCTACTTTATACTCAACAGTAAAGGAACGTCTGCAGAAGGGTAACTTCAAGATACAATCTTACAACTCCAACAGTGCGATGTTACGGAAGAAAATGGAGGCGGATGCCACTCTGTCGGGGTTTGATTCTGGATGGGAGAAGGTATTGGGATACCATTACAGCCCCGAACAAGATACTATAAAGATCTATCCTCATGAATGCGATGGGACTGCATCAACAAAAAGAAAGATGCTGTCAGAGGCCTCCAAGATATTTGATCCATTATCTCTTTACCTTCCTATAACAGTGAGAAGTAGGGTGTTGATGGGAGCACTTTGGAAGCAGAAGTTGGATTGAGATCAGGAGGTTCCGGGAAATTCCAAAGGAATTTGGAAGGCACTCGCAAGAGATTTAAGCGAGTTGGACTCTGTATCGTTTCCAAGGAGAGTCCTAAATGAGGACAAACCAATGAAATTATTTTTGTTTTGTGATGCCTCCAAAGCGGCATATGGATTTGCAGCATATGCTGTACAGGATGGACAGTCAGCGCTGGTGTTTGCGAAAGCCAAAGTGGTGCCCTTAAAGAGTAAATCTCTTCTCACATTGGAGCTTTTATCTATATTCTTAGCGCTAAAATGTTTACCGACTTTAACGAAAGCTTTGAGGGACACTCTGATAGAAAAGGTGTATGTGGTAACAGACGCTCAAGTTGTCCTGGCTTGGATACTAGCTAAATCTATCGCAACAAAGAATATCTTTGCACGTAATAGGTTGCGAGATATAGAGTCAAAGTTAGAATTTAGTTTCCAATACGTGCCGACGGAAGATAATCCGGCCGATTATATAACAAGAGGACTAACTTTGAAAAGATTTAAGGAGAAACTTTCTCATTGGTATACGGGCCCTGCGTGGATAAGGCAGGAGAAGATACACTGGAGCGAAGTGGAGTTGGCTTGTCTTTCAGAAGAACAAAGAGAATGTGTTCGTCCCTCGGTTAATATGTTAACGAGAAATGATAATGAAGTTTCCTCTGTTGTCTCAGTAGAGATATTCTCCAGCTTCATTAAATAGGTTAATGTTGTTACTTTGATGTTTAAGTTCATCAACAAACTTCAGAAGAGGGATGCGGACCAGAACCTTCAGGCCCAAATTTATTTGATAAAAACAATGCAAAGAGAATCTTTTGCACCAGAATTGGATTTTTTGTTGGATCCTGAAGGCAAGGGTGAACCGAAACTAGTAAAAAATCTAAACCTCTTTCTGGACTCTTCCCATATCATCCGTTCTAGGGGAAGAATAGGCGGATCAGAATATCATCCGTATGAAGTTCAGAATCCTATTTTGTTGGGAAAAAAACATCATGTGACAAACCTAATAATAAAGGAATACCACCTGAGAAGCCAACATTTAGGCTTGGCGACAACTTTAAGTGAAGTAAGGCTGGCTGGTTATTGGATTCCACAGGCCAGACAAGCTGTTAAAAGGATAGCGAATGTTTGTGCCAGGTGCAAAAGATACAATGCCACTGCCTTTTCAGCACCAAATGGAACAGACCTCCCTAGTCCTCGAGTAAATTTAGTGAGGCCATATCTCCATACTGGTGTGGACTACACCAGTCACATCTGGGTCAAGGGAGAAGTGAGAGATTATAAGATGTATATCCTCATATTTACCTGCATGAGTGTCAGAGCTGTCCACATCGAACTCGTCCCGGACATGAGTGTATCTTCCTTCGTACAGGCCTTTGTTCGCTTCACGAATGTGAATGGCATCCCCTCTCATCTTTACTCAGACAATGCAAAGACTTTCGTGGCTGCTGCCAGAGTGATAGACGGAGGGATGATTACAAAAGAATACAAAGAACAATTTGGGATCTATAACCTAAAACATTGCACTATATTCAGCTTGGTATGGAGGCACATGGGAAAGGACAATTAAGACCATAAAAAACTGTCTGTACAAGTCGATAGGAAGAGGGAAGGTGGATTATTTTGGTCTACTGACCATATTATCAGATGTTCAGCGGGCCATTAATAGCTGCCCCCTGACTTATAGAAGCTCTGATAGTTTGGATGGGCTAACTCCGAATTCTCTGGTGGGTTCAAATGTGAGCCAAGGATTGTTAATCCGACTGAATGATGATCTGGAAACAACGGAGCCTCTTAGCAGGACCAATTTGAGGAGGACGCTCTGTTATCGGGAAGAGAGTTTGGAGAAATTCAATAAGATATGGCAGGAAGACTACCTTTTGAGTCTAAGAGAAAGAAATCTCAGGTTATCAGGCCCTTCTTTTGAGAACATCATCAAGAAGGGTGATATAGTGTTAATTAAGGACCCCCTCAAGACTAGGCCATTTTGGTCTATAGGCGAAGTCCTTGAACTGATCGAAGGTAGTGACGGATTGGTACGTTCCGCCAAAGTGAGAAAGGGGAACGGTTCTGTACTTATTCATTCCATTAAGCACCTGTTTCCACTGGAAATCTATCCGCAATCAAAGGAACCTGCAGAGGAAGTCTTAAATGAAGAACCAGTTGACTCACAAGACCAAACCCTATCTTCCAAACCACATGAAAGCACCAGGATCTGGATATGTCCAACTTGCAACAGACCTGAAGATTCGAGATCAATGCAATGATTGGTTCCATTTTGACTGTGTGGGCTTAGTAGTTGTACCACCTGAAGAGGAACAGTGGTTCTGTCAATTTTGCAGGCCTCGACGACTCAGTAGACCCAGTTTATTGGGGGTCTAAAAAGAAACCAGCATTTACTGGTGGAGGACTTTAAACTGACTAAAAAAGGGATGGATGTGTAAGAATTGTGAAATCCCTTCCCTTTTTTCCCCAAGTTAAAATTGGAGTTTATATACGATTAGCGTTCCTCTCGACAGCGGGCAGTTCTGTTGTGTGAACATGACCCCAGAGAGCCGTTTTGCATGACATACATTTTTATTTTTTCGCATACCAGATTAGAGTTTGAAAGTTGAAAAATCGAGGATTTCGATACTTCTTTCTTTTCTTCTAACCTTTTATTTTGTCTTTTGTTGGGAGTGTGTAGAAAAAAAAGAAAGTGATACATACCGATTGCTGGTGCCGGCCTTCAAGGGGGGTGGCTATAAGACCAACATGAGCAGAGATAAAGAGGTGATATTTATATATGTTAAGATGGGGGTGGCAGGTTGTTACAAGCCTATAAATTGAGGTTCTACCTCTCACCGGGAGTGAGTTAAAAAGTTCTAGTGTTAGAAAATGACATTTCGTCGAGTGAGATTCTCGGATTACGTTTGCATTATTTTCTTCCAAAGATTCTGTTAAGTATATTGTTGCATTGTTACCTTTTGTTACCATCGTTGAATTCATTGTTGCTGTTGTTATCGCTGCCGTTATTTTTATTATTATTGTTATTTGACTGACTTTTTCGTGGTGAAGTTTTTTTGTTTTTTTTTAACCACTGTTGTTTTTGTTAATGTTATTAGCGCATTATGGCTGCGTCTAGCCAGCCCGCTAATAATGTGGAAAGTGATGCGTCGTCTGAAGTTGGGTGGATTAAACCACCAAAAATAATTATTGATGTCAAGGAATTTATTGAAAAAGCCAAAGATTATACACACTTGTTAACTGAGAACGAACTATTAATTGACATCCCTAAACTGGAAGAAATTAAAAAAAGAAGCATGGTTATGTTCGTAGTCGATAGGAAAATCAAAAAAACATCAGAGCGTCGGCGGAATTATTGCGCAAATTGCTGGCTACAGTTGATTTTAAACCTCAACGAGTTATTAGATGTCGCAGCTACAACACATGGAACACGCTATTTCCTGATGAGGAAACATGCCTAAAACTCTCACAAACAGAAATTATAGCCCAAGACATTATCCTAAGAACAGAATATATGGGAAAAAGACGAACGGCCGTATCCATCTTTAATGTGCCTTTTCATGTAGATGGGGAACACCTGGGGGCCTTCCTCATGAAGTTCGGTGAAATCACCAGTGTTAACTTTGACGAATACCCGGGGACTTGGAGTTTCGAGATCCTGATGGATAAAAAAGCTTTCGATACGATGCCTTATTACATCCAAATTGGGGAAGACAATCTACACAATAGTGGCCGGTAGGAAGCCGGTTTGTTGGACCTACGAACAGGTGGGGCATCTGACATACGAAAGCCTGTACTCTCCAATCCTAAACCAATGGTATCGAAGACAAGAGTCGGCCAGCACTTGGGGGTACCTCTGACCCAAAAAGTAGCATCACCCCCAAAGTCACCTGCCCATATCCCTTTTTCGGAGGAGTTTCCAGTATTGTCCAAGTCTGATGATGAGGAGGAGGGTGAATGGATTTTAGTTCGCGGAAAAAAGACACCTGGCCGGGAAACCCTAGAAAAATAAGAGAAGAAGAAATGCTCTCTAAGGACCCCGGCAAAGATAGTTACATTGCCGCTAAAGCATTAAAAACAAAGTTGGACCAAGAGAGAGTACAGAAAGAAAAAACAAAAACAGCCCCCCTGTAAGTCCGAGCCCACAGTCCCCCACTAGTCCATCCTCTCAAAAGATTAACCCCCAGACCTGCGCTAAACCCCTCCAAAAGTCATCATCAAAAAATAGACCAACCCCCAAACCTATGCCTCCTCCAATTACAAGCACTATTAAGGATAAGGAATATAAATTAATCTCTTTGTCCCCAATTAAAAAGATCATGTCCCCAAGACCTTCCCCCTTTGTCTCCCCCCAGCATACCCCTAAGAGCACTCCACCTACTTCCCCTAGAAAACAGCCTACTCCCATCCCATCACCCTCACCATCCCCAATGGAAGACATGCCTCCTCCTCAACCCTTGCAACCCCGTCAACCCAGAAGAGGCAAAGAAGCCCCTCAATTGAAAGGACCAGGAAAAAAACGGCACTTCCACCTAGCAAAGATTTGTGTGTGGTGTCCGAAGGCCTGGTGAATGCCGCAAAAGGCAGTAAAAATGCTAAACTCAAAAAGTTGATTGACTTTAATGAAGTAGGAGGGTAAATCCATAGAAGATCCCACTAACTTTCCCAATGCAAAGCATGTTTTGACTGTTATTAGAAGGAAATCGGAGGCCAAGGGACTTTGGCAAATGTTGGGGGGAGGCTAATAATATTTTTTAAATAAATAAGCCTATGGCAATCTTAAAAAATGAAAATCTGGATTGCATGAGCAAAGATTGTGTTGCAAGGGCCCCGTTTTGTTACACCCTTCCCTCTACCGAATAGCAAAGCTAACATATCCTTTGGATGTTGGCGGCATCTCATTCACCGGAGAGATTACAGAACAGATGGCCATGCATTCTTTTGGGGGAGCCGTCGGCATCCTGACCTCGTCAATGTTCGTTTCTGGAACCCAACCCTAAGATATTCTCAATGGCTCTCCTTCTAGCAAGTGTGAATGTCCGGGGGCTGAGGGCCCACTTAAGTAAATTTCGTATTGCTCTGGATCTTCAACAGCTTGGAGTGAATGTATGTTGTATTCAGGAAACCCACTTGGTTTCAGGCGACCATTTGGGTGCGTTGACTAAGTGTTTTCACGTTTATTCAGCGTACTATGATTCTCGCTCAAGAGGTGTATCCTGGCAGGTAAGTAAATCATTAGATGCATCTTGCTTCATGGATCCGGAAGGAAGGATATGTGTTTTGGATGTTGCTATAAAGGATAAGGCATTTCAGCCAATCGCCCCAATGAGCGTGCTCCCTTTTTTCGGCGGATCGATCAATTCATGAATACATCTCAGATGGTTATTTTAGGGGACTGGAATGCGGTCCTGGACCCTGATTTAAATCGTAAGATGGATAGGGGAACTAACGATGATAGGGATGCTAGAGTATTCTGCGAATTTCTCGATAGGCTCGATCTTATCGATAAATTCCGGAATGAGAAGCCCCTTGATAGAGTATGGACTTGGACAGCTAGGCGCGGTTCCGGTTCGGGACAGCTCTCGAGTTATCTCGACCGGTTCTTAATTAGGAGAGTCGACGTAGAATTATAGTTTACTCGGATCACAGACTCGTTCGGGTTCGAGTAAACTTAGATAGACCTAAGCCTTTGCCGACGATTTGAATGTGCTTGTAACGAGCAGTGCTTATCTCGATAAGCGTCGTCGACATAGAAATCAGATTGTATGAAACAATAACAGGGGCCAAAATTAACTGCGACAAGTCTATTGGCTTGCGCATTGGCGCCTGGAAGGGTGTTCTCTTGCAGGGGCCCTTCAGCTGGACAGACGGACCTTGCAAGCTACTCGGCGTCTGGTTCGGTCCCAATCTTCAGCTGGAGAAAAATTGGTCGGAAGTATTGAGAGCGATTCGGGGAGCAGCTAGTCTGTGGACCTGTAGAAATCTTTCATTAAAGGGTAGATCGGAAGTGTGTTGTTCACACATCTATCCGATCATCCTATATCGTCTATCGATACTTCCACTCCCGTCGGATATGCTTCTGGAAATGCAGCGGGTTCTTTTCAAGTTCTTATGGCTTGGTAGGGCCCCTATGGTCCGTCGCGAGATTTGTTATCTCCATCCGTCTGAAGGCGGTCTAGGTATGCCATGTATAGAAATCCGTCAGCATACCTTGAGACTATTCTACCTAGATCGAATGAGTTCACAAACTGACGGATGGAAGACACCAAGAAAGCATTCCCTGCTTTTAAAAGTGTGCACTTTGACGAGGGGAGGCTCACAGGTTGCCCCGAGGCGAGTGTTCATTTTTTCGCGAATGTAGACGCGCTTTGAAGTTTTTCTCAAGGGTGAAAGAAAGCCTCTCTGACACCCTGCTGATGTCCCGGAAGGCAATATATCGGGTCATGGTGAGGGGAACCTTTCGAGATGTTAGGATTGAGGGGCTCGGTTTGTCGAGGGGGGAGCTACGCTCAATCTGGCCTTGGACGCCTGGGTTAAGATGCTTCCGTAATGACGAGGCATCATTGACCTGGCTGATGATAAGAAATGCCCTCTGGGTCCAGAAGAGGCTTCATTCAGCTCGCTTGGCAAATTCACCGACTTGTCTTAGGTGCGGTGACGAGGACGAGACCTTGGTTCACGCCTTCGTTACTTGCCGTATAGTGGTGCCGCTGATTAGGCTTGTGTCTGGATTCATGGTTCGCATTCTTGGTGTGTCTTCTTTCAACCTGGAACCTATCAATGTATGTAGTAACTGGGCTCCGACAGATGATAGGATAAAACGATTTTTATTTTTAAGCTTACTAGCAGTCATGAGAGATACGATATGGAAGACTCGAATGCAGACAGTCTACGGAGCTTAGACCTACGCTCCTCTCGACCTTATTGCAATTTTCAAATATTATCTGAAAGCACGCATTAGGGCCGAGAGAGTGAGACTCTCTTCGGCAGATTTTGGTGAAAGGTGGATGCGAGGTGCACGACTGTGTAGAGTGACTGGTGCTAGAATAGAGTGGTATTTAGACGTACCTTAGGTAGAGGATTTTGGGTTGCAAAACCGAACATTGACTTTTGTTTGATAAGTTAAGACTAGGACAGTTTTTTAGTTATTATAAGTTTAATAACTTAGCTAGGGTGTGAATGATTTCATTATGGCCTTTTTTAAATTTTTTTTTTTTTTTAGCCCCTCCCCACCTAGGTGACAGAGCCCTAGATTTGTCAGGATGCAAGTCACCCTTCGAAATTTTCGAAGGAGGTGTTGTTAATAAAGCGTTGGGGCCTGCATCAAACCTTTTCTTTTCGAGTTTTTCATTTCGACTGGCAAATCTGTGCATCTGCCACAGTTTAGTAACGGCGGGGGGGGGGGGGGGGTCTTTTACTAACTTTTTTTTCTTTCTTTTTTTCTCTCATTGTATATATTTCCATTTATTGTTTTTGTACATACCCCACCCGTTGCATATTTGTAAATATAGGTTTTAAGTAGGTTATTCATGGAGTGATTACTTTTGGTGATTGGAGAAGGATGTACAGTATAAATGTGGTATTTTGGTGAATGATGGTCCTGCATGGAACTAGCTAGGTTAAAAAGTTAGAATCGGACCGATCACTTTCCCCATCCCCCCTTTTTGGCCTTGTGCCGCATTTTGTATCATTTTTTTAAATTTTACAAATAAATATTGAGTTAAAAAGTTCTATGTTAGAAGTGTTATTGTGTTCCAGAGCTTGGTGGTGACCAGAATTAGTACTTTATTCTACTCACTATAGACCAGACACTGGATCGTTACTCCTGCAGAGAAATCCGTTCTCTGCCCCATTACATATTGTTACCGGACCTATTGGTTGGGTCGCTAAGGGAGCAATTCCTTTTGCAACCCACCCCCAACTGCTGCCGCGGCCCCTTTCAGGGTATTGACTTTGAATTGGATTTTTTCTTACATTTGGATTTATTCCTACAATTATTAAGAAAATGTATTTGTAAAGTCTCAACTTAATATGAATTAAAAAGTTTTTTATAATTTCTGATTGTCCGTACTTGAAATTTACTGCTGGATAAACCGGAAGTCAGCGCGACAGTGAACCCTTCTGCAAAGCCAAAAAACTAAATATATAAGGCACAGTTTAAGTACGAGTAACTCTAAGCAAAGTTGTTTCCAACAGGAAACGGTGTCCGTTCGAAATTGGTTCCGATAATAAAAACTTCCTGTTTCCTGTTTTGGTTAATCTATTCGGTGTTATGTTTTCTACGAAAATATAATGTAAGTTTTGTACTGAATTTTATTTTAAATAATTTATTTGACAAAAATAAATAATCACAGTTAAAATTTTATTTTAAATAATTTATTTGACAAAAATAATCACAGTTACTAAAAATAAATAATCACACATTAGTTTTTTACACAGGTTGATTTTCTTTTGGAAAATAAATGCAATGTTTTTTGCTAATGAAATAATTTTGAATTGGGGGAGGGAAAATAATAAAATAGGTTGTTTTATTTTCTTAGGGAAAAATAAGAATGTTTCAGAAATCATACTACTGTCGGATCGCATATATCATATGGCCGAAGTAATTTATTTTTTACTTGGCGACGCCAGAGAAACTCCTGCTTTGTGTCCATTAGTAATAATTCCAAGGAGGTAGTGCGCAACCGACATTCATCTGCGGTTAGTACGTCTTGTACGATATAATTCATTATCATATATATAGAGAGTAAATACAGAAGAAATAAAACCAGAAAATTGAACTACAGAATATCAGAAAATACAGAGAAAATTAAAATACCGGAAGTTGTTATCTACGAAGTTTATTATCGGGTACGGATCGCGGCCTGACACCGTACTCGTACTTAAACTATGCCTATATAATATATACCCCCCTAAATATATGAAACATGTTTTAAAAGAAATATATATTTCGGACGCTTCGATGTTTCGTCTGTTTTTGTAAAAGGTTAACCGGAAGAGACCGGTGAAGAAGGAAAGGCGTTCCTTTCGCTATATGATTGATGTCTTTATTCCCTGTATAACGAAAACAACATGAAACCATTCTTAATGCCTATACAGATTTTTTCTCGCATTTGTGTGCGCAGCTCAAAGATTACCGTTCAGGTTAGGGTTAAAACAAACAATAAAAAACAGTTCCGTGCGCTTGTACAGTTTAACACCCCAGGGCAATTGTTTTTTATTTTCGGAGAGTTCCGTCCGCGACGAGGGAAGACTTAAGCCCCCTCCTCCTCATGTTAAGAATGGCTTTCTAAATTTGCCTGAGGATGTTACACTGTTGTACACGTGCCCAGTCGTGGTCGTCGTAATAACTAGGAGGCCTTTCAGATCAAGACTACACTAAGGACCCCAGTTCATTAACACAACATATTCCGGAAGTCACCGGCGTCTTCCGGTTGACCTCGCAATACACGTGGTCGCTATGTACAAAACACTTGTAAATAAACCTTTTATTTATTTTAATAAATGCAGTATATTTCGGAATTTTTTTTTTCTTTTAACATGTTAATATTTATTTTAAGGCAGAGGGTTCATAAATAAAACAAATAAAATATTAACATGTTTTCTTTTAAAACATGTTTTTGTGTCACTATTCACGAGGGCAGAAATGGGGGGGGGTATGAAATATTTATCGCCGTACTTAAGTAATCTTCCGTTTTGTAGGAAAAAATCAAGTTTCCCAAAAAGGGGCACTCTGGATCTTACCTCAGTTTAGAAGGATTTTTCCATACTAACCCGAGGAGGCAAAACGGAAGATTACAGAAGTTATTTTAATAAATAAACGAAATATATACGCTTTTTTAAAAATCGGCTGACTTGTAATCTTTCGTTTTGCCTCCCCACGAGGGCGGAGTTAGACATCAAAAATCAGTTTCTAAACGGAAGCAATTTAAAGTTTATGAAGTTTTTGTCCTTTGTTGCTTACAGAAAAAAAAAAAGGAAAAAACTTCATAAACTTTTAATTGCTTCCGTTTGGAAACTGATTTTTTAAGTCTAACTCCGCCCTCATGGGGAGGCAAAAGTGTAGTATCTATTTTTTTATACTACACTTCATCATTCCTATCTGCGGTCAGTGATAGAGAAATCTTTCTAAACTGAGGTAACTTTAATTTTCATTCCGAGGTAATTTTAACCTACCTTGTGTCTACCTTTGCCCTTGTAGGGAGGCGAGTAAATAGCGAAGTTTTGTTTTTTAATAAGAAATAAGTTATAAAAAGATTTGTAAATAAAATGATGTATTCGTTAAATCTTATTTCATTTGTTGCTTACAGAAAAAAAAGGACAAAAACTTCATAAATTTTAAATTGCTTCCGTTTTTTTAAGTCTAACTCCGCCCTCGTGGGGAGGCAAAACGAAAGATTACAAGTCAGCCGATTTTTAAAAAAGCGTATATATTTCATTTATTTATTAAAATAACTTGCGTAATATTCCGTTTTGTCTCCTCGGGCTAGGAGCAAAGTGTAGTATGGAAAAATCCTTCTAAACTGAGGTAAGATCCAGAGTGCCCCTTTTTGGGAAGCTTGATTTTTCCTTACAAAAGGAAGATTACTTAAGTACGGCGATAAATATTTCATACCCCCCCCCCATTTCTGCCCTCGTGGGAGGCAAGTAAATAGTGACACAAAAACATGTTTTAAAAGAAAACATGTTAATATTTTATTTGTTTTATTTATGGACCCTCTGCCTTAAAATAAATATTAACATGTTAAAAGAAAAAAAAAATCCGAAATATACTGCATTTATTAAAATAAATAAAAGGTTTATTTACAAGTGTTTTGTAAGTAGCGACCACATGTATTGCGAGGTCAACCGGAAGACGCCGGTGACTTCCGGAATATGTTGTGTTAATGAACTGGGATCCTTATTGTAGTCTTGATCCGGCCTTTCCAATGGAAAATGACGTCATGCTCTGTAGGTAAGTCGAAGTCAGATGATGGGCATTTTGACCTCTCTCTTCATCAAAATTCAAGAAATCAACCAATTTTAATGAAAATTTCAGTATTTATTAATTAACGATCACTGAATATAATTGACCCATTACTTTATTAGAAATCCCAGTGCAAAATGTATTATTTCGTGTAAACAGAAAACACCTTTACTAAAATTATATCATGAATATATTTTTAGGTGGTTGATACCTTGACATTGTCAGGGTTGATATGCACAAGCACCTATTTCTTTTATAAAAATGAAGATATTAATAAAAAATCTTTTAAAATATAGTTCTCATATTTTACGAAAAAGAAAACCGCTAAATTCCGTATTGATAAAATCAATATAACTCAAAGAAAAATTAAGTTCTCGAAAAAAATAACATTGCAAAAATAATACGATGCGGTTTTATAACATTTGCACATTAATTATAGCTTTTAAATAAAAAGCATTAGAAAACTTTAAAAATAGAAAAAGGAAGGAACACAATTCGAATTATATTGAAACTGATTTTTATTCAATATAAATTTAAATATAAAAATTTCACAATAAATAATTGTTTATGAATTTAGGAAACAAACAATTAAATAAACAAACGAATTATGAATACTTTTAAAAATGTAAACAAACAAATAAATTTAAATAAAACCAAACCATAAGTTAGTTTTTAAATGTAAACAAACAATAGATAAAAAAATTAAATTAAACCAAATAATTTAAATACAAACAAACAATAAAATTACTAGTGCAGATTTGTTTTTATTCAAACTTATTTAAAAATCTGTTGGTTTTTTTTTGGTGGTGGTGGGGAAATCACTGTAGACAATGCATGAAGCCACTTGCTGTAAGGAGCTACCAAGAACAAATATGATTATCACAAAGACAAGAGATGTCTACTGTTCTTAGTCTTGAAAAGACCAAGGTTATGAACGTAGGAAGAAAACAGTCAGCAGGAAGAGAGTTCCACAATCTTGCAGTTCTTGGAAAGAAGCTACTGGAATAGGAAGCTATATTACAATGAAGTAGACAAACGAGTAAAATGAGCTGGAACTAAAGAAGCAGGGAATAGATCTCATAATTCTGAAGAGCACGCCATAATAGTATTTATCGAAAAGACTGAAACTAACAACATCACGTCTTTGAGAGAGAGATTGCAGAGAAGAAGAAAGGGTAGGCAAAGCAAATTACAGATACGTTTCTGCACCTTATCTCAAATGGGACAGAGATTCACCAGCCCAAATATAAAATAGTTTTAATTAAAAGTTTGCAATTTTCTGCTTGATTTTTTGTGATTAATGTGGTCATTTTCCTTACCACAAAAATTGTTCAGCAGAGAATTTGAAGAGCTCCATATAATCATTCTTTCGATTCTTTCACAAGAGTCAACATGAAAAAGAAGATTGGCATCTGGCAAAACATTTAAGGTGATGTACATAGCTAATTGTCGTTGATGTACAGAATGAAGAAAAGAAGGATTTTTTATAAGTTTGCGAGTAACTACATAATTGTAGATAACAAAATTTGTCGGCACATCATTAGCATATAATAGAAATCCTCTTTAAAATAACTGTTTATTTCAGCTGTTTCCTCTACATCATCTCTTCCAGATACTAAATTTTTACAACCTATTACATTCCATTCTTTTAAAAACTGCATAACAGCAATAACCTGTTAAGTATAATACTTCTCTGCACTGATTAACGTCATCGTCTGTTACATCTATGTTAAATTTGTAAACATCTAACTGTTGCTCCCTTGTCATTTCATCCCAGTTAGCTTCTTGTAAATTCTTCAAATCAATAGTTCGGTTGTTAAGTGGCAGGCTCAGTTTTAATACTGATAACATTTTAAGTTTTTTCTCACATTCAAACACTTGACGTATAAAGATATTATACTGATCCCCACTAAGTTGCCGGTACTGGCCAAACCTTGCCTCAAGGTTATCTGTTTGAAACTTGCCAAGTAATATATATGTCATGTTTATTTCTTTTATGCAATACTCTGTCAGTTCAAGAATTGCATATGTGGTATGATGTAAAGCAGTGTGTGTTTCCTTTGTTAATTTCCCAGTTCTTCCAGGAATGCTACTCCAACATTCTAACCAATCACAGAATACAGTGAGAAATCTATAATTTTCTCCATTTAAGTGAATTAGCATATTCATTATTAAGCTGGCAACGTTTATATGGTGTTTTTACATTCTAATGAATGAAAAAACACCATATAAACGTTGCCGGCTTAACAATGAATATGCTAATATTCCACAAAAGATAAAATATTTTGATGTATTCTGCAGTTTCTGCAAAGTTGGGCAAACATTTCTGTTTTCCTAAGTTCAGCAATCCCTGAATAGTGTATTCATTGAAAATTTGCAGAACCAAATTAACATTTTGCCTTTCAAGACTACTGGGAGAAATGGCTTTTGAAGTCAATTTGTAACAATATTTCAAAAGTGATTGAGATTCCAGGGCATAAAGTTGGTGTAAGCTAGAAAATGGGAAACTTTGGACATTCATGATTTCCATTATGACAAAACTTTGGGAAGATCATACATTTACTTGCATCTTCTTGACCAAGCCAGTTGTTTCTAATGCATTTTAATATATGTGTAGCGGTCGGACATAGGACCTATTTCTTCTTGTCCCCTGTGAGCAAATTGGTCATACACTGACCAATTGGCTTGCAGGGCGTATGATTTCCTAGCTGTCCCCAAACGGACTACTTTGACAGTTGAGTCTAGGGACGAGATCGCCAGAGAGAAACAAGACGCGATCGAGGAAACATCATCTCTCTCCTGCATGACCATCGTTCCAGCTGCAACCACAACGTTGACGCTTCTTTGATTTTCCTTTCTGGACACTGTCCAATATTTTGTTACTTTACCAATTAGTAAAGTAACCCTTTTAAATAAATTATATTTCGTATGTTGTTATACAGTGTTTGTTTGCTTGATTCAATTTCGTGCGTAGAGATGTAAGAAACATTTCTACAAATGGTGACTCCCGACGTTTAAAAAAATAAATAAAATTGCACGATTTTGAGTTAGGCAAATAAAAAACATTCAAAGTATTTCAACAGCGAAACGATACAAAAACTCCAGCTTTTGAAAGAGTCAACAAAAACAACTAAAGAAAATCTTTCGCGACAAAGGAAAAACAATACATTCTGATATATTTATAGAAAAAAACTTTTAAATGAAAATCAACAAAATACCTTAAAAAAAAAAACATCAACAGCGCTAAGAATTCGCGAAAAACAGAGATCAACAAATTGAACAAAAACTTTCCACGAAGCAAAAACAAAAAAACAAAACGAAAAAAAATATATATATTTCATTAAAAAAGGTAAAGAAAATCCTTGTGAACATAAAAATATAATTTTCATAAAAAAAAAAATATATTTTTCAACAAAAACAACAGCAAAAAAAGTTTGCTTAATTACAACCACAATTAATTACAAACAAAAACAAGCGCGCGCGAGCCGCGTCTACAACTTTTACTTCCTCAAAAGATTTCAGTCGTCTTCAACAAGTCAATTTAATTTTAAAAAAATAAATTTTTTTTTGATATTCAATGTTTATTCAATTTTTTTTTTAAAGAAATATTTTCTGTTTAAAGGTCCTTCACAAGACGTGAGTACACACATTTTTACACAAACAAATATTCATACATTTCTTCTTTTTGCTCTGTATATTTATCTTTGGCTCTCAACATAAATATTTTCTAATTCATTTTGTTTTCACTCTACTGTTTCTGTAATGTTTTTCCCCCATTTTTCGAATTGATTTTTTGGTCTGTTGATTAGGAGTAACCCCCCACCCCGAAAGATGGGCAGCACAGTACCTGCCTTTGCCGGCGACGTTCGAGTTTGGTTCACTAATAGACCTACCACCGCGTCTGACTCTCGGTCGCAGGCTGAAGTCTCTTCGTTTTCTGCCACCGCTAGAGACTCGAGCCAATCAGCCATGTCTGTTGCTGTACTTGCAGCTATAGAGCGGCTTACCAGAGAATTTGGTAAATTATGTATGAAGTCGCAATCGCCCAGACGTCGGTATAAAAGCCGTTCACCATCTCCACGCCGCCGCCACTCTAACCAGCCAGGACTATGCTTTTATCATAGTCGCTTTGGCACTCATGCACGGCAATGCAAGAGCCCCTGTTCATTTACGAACCGGGGAAACTCATTTCTGGAGACTTGAGCACGACACCGTCTTCACTGAAGCTACACAATTGTGCATTTTTTATTTATGACTCCATTTCCCAGGCACACTGCTTGGTTGACACGGGAGCCGCTTGCAGCATTTGGCCACTGAAACTCCTCAAAGAGAAACCACCAGTGTCGCCTATTACTCTGCAAGCGGTAAATCATTCACCAATTCCCACGTACGGTCAAAGTTTTCGTTCTTTGGACTTGGAATTACGCAGAGACTTTATGGGGGTATTTACTGTGGCTGATTTACCTTACCCCATCCTGGGCTCGGACTTTCTGCACCACGTTAATCTTTTAGTGGACATGCGCAGACATCGGTTGATAGATGCTAATACGGAACTTTCCGTCTGTGGTTTGAAAACAAACACCTCTATCAGCCCGGTATTTTTTATTGCCGCTACCGATGACCCGTACCAAACACTTCTACACTTATACCCGGAGTTGACTAACCTAAATTTTGTTGTGAGCAAACCCACTCACTCAACAAAACACCACATTGAGACCACAAGAGCTCCTGTGTTCTCACGCCCTCGTCGCTTACCTGCAGAGAAACTAAAAGCGCCGAAGGCGGAATTTAACCATATGCTGCAGCTGGGAATTATACGCCCCTCGTCCAGTCCATCGGCTTCCCCTTTGCATATGGTCCCGAAGCGCTCTGGTGATTGGTGTCCGACTGGGGACTATTGACGACTCAATGCCATGACGGTACCTGATCGTTACCCAATCCCACATATACAGGACTTTGCTTCATCTCTGCACGGTTGTAAGACCTTCTCCAAACTGGACTTAGTTAAGGCTTACCATCAGATTCCACTGAATCCGGCTGACATACCCAAAACTTCGTCTATAATTACATAGACGACATACTTGTGGCAAGTGCCTCACCTGAGGAACATGTCACTCATCTCCACCTACTGTTCGAATGGTTTCAGCAATACCAGGTGAGGATTAACCCTGGTAAATGTGTACTTGGTGCTTCGTCACTAGTTTTCTTGGGCCACAATATCAGCCCTGAAGGCATATATCCCTTGCCTGAAAAGGTTAAGGCACTACAAGACCTTCAACCACCTACTTCACTTCGCCAACTAAGGCACTTCCTCGGTTTGCTTAATTATTACAGACGCTTTATCCCACACTGTCCAGATCTCCTGTCTCCTCTTTCCGACCTGTTACGTAACAGGAAGAAGAAAAACGAGCAAATTTCACTGAATGAGGTTCAGCTGAAGACATTCAATGAAGTGAAGCAGAAACTAGCGACAACATCCTTGCTTGCACATCCTGTTTCCGATGCCCAGTTTTCACTGGTCGTTGATGCATCGGGCACAGCTGTAGGTGCAGTGTTGCAACAGCAGCACCAAGGCCAATTACAACCTCTCGAATACTTTTCGAGACAACTGAAACCGGCAGAACGACGTTACAGTACGTTTGGCCGTGAACTCCTGGCAATGTACCTCGCAGTGAAACACTTTCAGCATTCACTCAAGGGCCGTCAGTTTGTGATCTACACTGATCACCGTCCGCTTACATACACACTGCGTGCTAAACTGGACAAATATTCTCCTCGCGAAACTCGCCACTTGGATTTTGTTTCGCAATTTACCAACGATAACCGACATATCTCTGGTGAACAGAATACTGCGGCAGACGCCTTGTCCCGCCTTCCTATCAATTCTCTGTCCTCACCTTCGGATATCGATATCCAACAGATGGCCTTAGACCAGCCACGTCTGGACACTTTGGATCTGTTGTCACCTGAATTTGCAACTTGCAAATTCACATACCTGACCGTGCCCACTTCGGACACGCAGATCATCTGTGCCACTTCAACAGATTCACCTCGCCCTCTTGTTCCATTGACTCATCGTCGGGTTGTCTTGTCACAACTTGGCACACTCCGGACTCAAAGCCACAGTGAAGCTGATTTCGGCTAGATTTTTCTGGCCGAATATGAGGCGCGACATCACTGCTTGGACACGTTCCTGTGTATCCTGCCAAAAGTCAAAGGTGCACCAGCATATCCGTGCACCCCTTGGAACACTCCAGACGCTCGGTTTAGCCATATACACATCGATCTTGTCGGACCATGGCCTGTCAGTCAGGGATTTACTTATCTCCTGACCTGCATAGATCACTTCACACGATGGCCTGACATTTCGGCTGAATCCGTAGCGCGAGCCCTTATCTCAGGCTGGATATCGCGTTATGGAGTTCCCACAACTATAACCACTGACCGTGGTGGACAGTTTGAATCCCACCTATTCAAGGAACTTTCCAAAATTTTAGGGATTAAACGAAACAGTACTACTAGCTATCATCCAGCTTCTAACGGGATGATAGAACACTTTTGTCGCCAACTGAAAGCCGCGCTGCATGCTTATCCAGACCAACAGCAATGGAGCGAGTATGTACCTATTGTCCTTCTTGGCTGTCGCGCTGCGATCAAAGAGGACCTCGGATACTCTCCAGCCGAACTTGTCTATGGAATGCATCTATCTTTGCCTGGTCAGATGTTGACCCCGATTAATTTAACGGCAACCGATCCAGCTCTGTACACAGACAGACTGCAAGCTTATTTTAATAAGCTCCCATCTGTGAACCATAGGCAACAGACCACAAAATCATCGGTCCCTAAAGATATTTCTTCGTGGACTCATGTTTTCCTCAGAAAGGACTCAGTAAAAGCCCCTCTAACTCCACCTTATACTGGCCCTTACCGCATACTTTCACGTACTAATAAATTATTTACAATTGATATGGGTGGCAAAAAACAAACAGTATCAGTAGATAGGATTAAGAGAGCCTTTTTAGAGAGCAAAACACAAGAGCCACATATTCCCCCTACTTATACTTTGCAACAACCCACTCTTATACCACTAAAAGTGAAGACAACTGCAAATGACAATTATGTCACCACTACACGTAGTGGTCGCCGAGTACATTGGCCAAAAAAGCTGTGTAAAACTCTATATATATAGAATGAGCTTTTTCTTTGTTGGATTCTTTGCACTCTATTAATTTTTACACACATAACAAAACCTACTTTTCACAAAAAGACAAATATTTTTCCAGAAATACTCTTCTATGGAAAATCTTAAAAACATAAAATAAAGGAAATTTTTCTGCTTCCGTTAATAAAAAAAAAAAAAAAAATATTTTCCAAAATATTTTTCCCTGGAAAATCAGCAAATATTTTTATTAGTTTTTCGCAAAACAACTTCTCACAGAAAAATATTTAACATTTTTCCAGCAAATACTTTAATTTGCAATACAACTTTCTTTTTTTCTGAACAACACTATTTAAAATGGTTCCGTCCGACTGCTACACTACCTTTGTTCTGTCGGCTTTCCGCCTAAGCAGGGGGTGATGTAGCGGTCGGACATAGGACCTATTTCTTCTTGTCCCCTGTGAGCAAATTGGTCATACACTGATCAATCGGCTTGCAGGGCGTATGATTTCCTAGCTGTCCCCAAACGGACTACTTTGACAGTTGAGTCTAGGGACGAGATTGCCAGAGAGAAACAAGACGCGATCGAGGAAACATCATCTCTCTCCTGCATGACCATCGTTCCAGCTGCAGCCACAACGTTGACGCTTCTTTGATTTTCCTTTCTGGACACTGTCCAATATTTTGTTACTTTACCAATTAGTAAAGTAACCCTTTTAAATAAATTATATTTCGTATGTTGTTATACAGTGTTTGTTTGCTTGATTCAATTTCGTGCATATAGATTTAAGAAACATTTCTACATATGTACTGAGTCGAATAAGAAGAAAAGAGGTCTAGACTTTATAACTGGATGTGCATATACAATGGAAAGTTTTGCTGGGCTACAAAAGAAAGACAGCTTTTTTATTTATTACGTTATCATCTGTTATAACAAATAATACTCTAAGGCCTATCTCCTCTAAACCAATTATTAAACGTTTGATTATGTCAAATAAGGTCTCAGCTAGAAGACATTTAGTTGGCATAACATGCACAACATCCTTATATTATGAGAATACACTGCTAAGCATAAAAGCAAATGCGCTAAGCCAACAACATTACCACCCTTATAATCAAAATAAGGTTTTAGATGAATTTCATCAACAAGTAAAGATAATGTGATGTCCTGCACTAGTAACTTGAACTTACTTTTAATATACGTAAGAAAATTGTTATCATGTTCAACTACAGGATTCAGAGATTGATAAGGTTAGTCTTCTGATGGTTGAATAACTTGGTAAAATTACATTTTTAGTGTCTCTTAACAGTCTGTACCCTCTAGTGGAGCAGTTATATAACAAGGAAGAAAATATCATTTCACTCGAATAATTAAACTTATTCAGTGTCATTATGTTTATCTGTTTGTATATTAATTTAATTGCATTGAAATATTTGAATGATTCATCTTGCACTAATAACAGAAATGACAAGATTAATTTTAATATAGAAATTACATTTTTGAGGTTTAGTTTGCTGTTCTTCTATATCCATTTTTTTCCATGTTCTCCATCAAAATGTGTAGAGTATTTTCATCAGTTACATGCTTAGGAATTTAATACTTTCCTATATTATTCATTTCCACATCACTGCAGAATACATGGACTGCTAGATCAGATCCAATTACCAGGGACAGTGTGATTTTAGGGAATGGAGATTTGATGATACGGCATATAGTAAGTGTATCTTGTTGCCTAATAATACTCCAGTAATTTTTACCAATAAAATGCAATACATTTTCCACATCATCAATTTTCAAAAATGTTTTCTTTTTTTTGTATTCTAAGCACGTTTCAGTGCAGAATTTTCAAGTCTATTTTTTTGCATTTGGTTGATGTAGATACATATAAGGAACAGTTTGGAAAAATTCTAGGTATAGCACATTTTTGAAGCAATGGTATGTGAAGTGTTTCCTGTTTTTTTTTTGTCAAATCCTGATGTCTTTCTTTGTATATCTTCAGGCCGAAAATGAAGTTCACATACCTGAAGAAATAATTTAAAAGACAACCATACCATAATTTTAACTCTAAGAAAAGATATTGAACAAACAACTACAATATTAAATAAGTTTAGAAATCAAAATTAAAAAAAAAATACTTGTAGAAACACATCCAATAAATTTAATCCGTGTTATCAATTAAGGTCATGAAATTACAACATTAATAACATTTATTGAAATAATTGAAAATGTCTGTTCTTCTTTTTGCAATACGAAGTTTATTTACAATATAGTAAAGTTTTAATATTTCGATAAATTCGCACACATTTTCGACGAAATTTATTAATTAGTCTTACATTGTATTTTTTATCTGGAAATAAAATTATAATTTTTTCTTTTAGGCTTAAAAATCGAACTCTTTAAAATAAGTTAAAACACAACATCATCGAAATTCTGTCATTTCAGCCATTTTTCTCCCAGATTTTTGGAAGAAAAAAAATATCTTTAAAATATGTTAACACACAACATTTATTTGTTTACTTTTAAAAAATTTTTTTTTAACCCTTTTCCATTCTGTTTTCAATGGAGGTTTATCTTTTATAGAATCACTCCCATTATGTTAGCTGTTGTTAAAAATGTCCAGTTTTATTTTTTTTCTAATAAAAATATTGTGATGTTTTAGTTTTTCCTTGACACACATAAATAAATTATTTTACTTTCATTTTATTTATAAATAAAAAAAAATTATAAAACTTAAAAAAATTTATTATAGATACAGATTTTTCGGCTCTCCGCTGACTTCCGGGTTATCCTGCAGTAAATTTCAAGTACGGATGATCATAAATGATAAAAGAAACTTTTTTTTAACGGAAAATTTAGAATTGTATTTTTAGTATAATAAAATAAGTTGTTTTTTTATGAAAATATAACAAATCTTTAATAAATCTGTTTTTATGAATCAAATATGTTTAAATGTCTTTTGTTTTTTTTTATGAAAATATCACAAATCTTTAATAACAAATATTTTTTATGAATCAAATATGTTGAAATGTCTTCTTTTTATTGATATAAATAAAGTTTTGAAATGTCTTGTATTTTGTGAAACAGCAACATAATGTGTTTTGATTTTTTATGAAAATATAAGTATTAGTATTTTAATAGTTATTTTTAATGCAAATGTCTTGTATTTTGTGAAACAACATAATTTAAAGTATTTAAAAAGAATAAAAGCGTATACAATAAAAAATATTGCCGAAATAATTGTTTTAAAATCAAATAAAATACAAGACATTTCAAAACCTTATTTAGATCAATTAAAAAAATACATTTTTTATTAAAGATTTGTTATATTTTCATAAAAATATAAACAAACATATATTTGATAATTTGTTTTGCTCACAACTTATTTTATTACACTAAAAATACAATTCTAAATTTTCCGTTAAAAAAAAGTTTCTTTTATTATCTATGATCATCCGTACTTGAAATTTACTGCAGGATAACCCGGAAGTCAGCGAGATTGCAAACCCTTCTGGAGAGCCGAAATTGTGACTAATTTAAGATTTTAAAATATCATTTCACAAACCTTGCTATATTTTGTCGAAATGAACTTATCCCGCTTAATGCAACGTATTCAGGCTAAAAACAGTTTTTTTAAAAATCTTTTGGAAAGCCAAATACAGCAACTTTTGGTCCATTTTTGTAATTTCCGTTACAATGTGGTACAATACATGGCATCTTGATTTTTCTCAGTAAAACCGAGAGGACACTAAGGGGAGATAAGACGGCCACAGACACACCCAACACCTACGACCAATGACGGCACCAGAAAATCTAGAGTCAGTGATAAGGCCTGCTATAACGACGGTTAACATTCTGTAGAAGTACCTAAAACTTTCACACGAAATTCAACATTGATACATTTTTAAATTCTGTAGAAGTACCTAAAACTTTCACACGAAATTCAACATTGATAAATTTTTAAATTCTGTAGAAGTACCTAAAACTTTCACACGAAATTCAACATTGATAAATTTTTAAATTCTGTAGAAGTACCTAAAACTTTCACACGAAATTCAACATTGATAAATTTTAAAATTCTGTAGAAGTACCTAAAACTTTCACACGAAATTCAACATTGATAAATTTTTAAATTCTGTAGAAGTACCTAAAACTTTCACACGAAATTCAACATTGATACATTTTTAAATTCTGTAGAAGTACCTAAAACTTTCACACGAAATTCAACATTGATACTGTAATAAAAACTGGACGCCGAATATAACTTAAGGATAAGCTTTATTTAACCATTTGTTGCTTAGCTAGACAAATAGTGTTTAACATTCACTCTTAATATACACGAATGTAGAACATTCCATTATTACTCCAAGGGGGAGACAGGCATCAATTATCTTTGTTACTACATTCTCCCCCATCTATCTTCTTATTCGTAGGGAACAAAATCATCCCATCGACCTGGCCTCCTGCGGGTTCTTTGAGGGCGTCTTGGTTGTTCGTGCTCGACATCCATTTCTAATCTAGGCTCCTCGGGACCTGACGACGTTTCGGGACTGTCTTGTGTGGCTGGTTTAGGGCTAAAATATCTTGCTCCAAATCGCTCTCGTTTTCTACGGCGCTTCGGTCGCTTGGTGTCTGAAGATTGAGTATCTGTCTCAGATATTGGGTGAAACCGCTTTCGTGGTACCCATCTGTCGTCCGAACTAGAGTCAGAGACGACTCTGTTAGTATATTCAGATTCGTTTTGTTGGGACTCTGAACTTGACGTATCTGGCACACGATCACCTAAGAGGGTCGGACTTGTTCCACGAACCGGAGCTGTATATCCATCTGAAGCAGTTCTACGTTCATATACATTTCCTGCTGGGGCTAGATCCCTTAAGGAGACAGTAGATTGCCTTCCTTCTGAATTTCTGACCAGTGCATACTGAGGGTTCGCTTCGATTAATTGTACCTCGCTTACCAATGGGTCATGTTTACTATGACGAACATGACGTTTTAATAAAACTGTGCCAGGTTGTGCAAGCCACGAGGGAAGTGATGTGCCTGCTGAGCTTCGTCGTGGGAACGAGAAGAATCTCTCATGTGGGGTAGCGTTTGTCGCTGTACATAATAGAGTCCTAATAGCGTATAAGGCCATGGGGATGAGACTTTCCCAATCGGAGATCGGACTATTGCGATTTGCTGCCGCCAACTGTACTGTCTTCCATATTATACCATTGTATCTTTCGCACTGTCCGTTTCCTTGAGGATTGTGAGGAGTTGTTCTACTTACAGCTACTCTTCGTTCATGCAGAAACTGCTTGAGTTCGTCCGACATAAAAGCAGACCCACGATCTGAATGTATATATGCAGGCACTCCAAAAACGGCAAAAATGGAGCAGAGGCCTTGAATTACTGTTGCAGCCGTTACGTCTGGGCAGGGGATGACGAACGGAAATCTTGAGTACTCGTCTATTATTGTGAGCATGTATTTATTTTTAGTTTTAGAGGGTAAAGGGCCCTTAAAATCCAGGTTAAGTCTTTCAAAAGGCTGTGTGGCCTTAATGAGTGTTGCTGGAGGAGGTTTGTAGAACCTGGGCTTATTTTCTGCGCATATCCGACAAGAGTTCGTAATTCTTTTTACATCTTCAACAGAATATGGCAAGTTTCTGCTCCTGACTACGTGAATCATTCTTGTGATACCTGGGTGACACAATTCCCTGTGTATATACTGAAGATCATCTGAGCCAGTTACCAGGCCACACACCCTTGAAAGCGCGTCGACCGCGGCATTCTCCTTACCAGGGCGGTAAGTGACGTCAAAGGAGTAGCAAGAAAGCTCCATTCTCCATCTCGCTATTTTCTCGTTTTTTATTTTACTCGTTGTTTTTGGGTTAAACATAAACGAGACCGACTTTTGGTCAGTGATTAATTCAAAATGTCGGCCGATTAAGTAATGCCTCCATTTTCGTAATGCCTCAACTATGGCGTACGCTTCTTTTTCTATTGCAGAGTGTCGTCGCTCGGATTTCGAAAGTGTTCTTGAAAAAAAAGCTACAGGACGACCGGATTGTCTCAGTGAGGCAGCTATCGCACAGTCGGAGGCATCCGTCTCAACTAATAGAGGGATAAAAGGATCCACAGCAGAAATGGCAGACTGAGCAATGTTCCTTTTCATGTTTTGAAATGCTCTGATGGCGGAACAGGACAACGGAAAAGTAGATACTTGTGTCAATGGGTGTATTTTTTCTGAAAAAGACGCAACCCATTGGGAGTAGTGAGCAAACATACCGAGGGCTCGTCGTAAAGAGGGCATGTTTCCAGGGATTGGTAATTCCATTAGCGGTTTCAGTCGCTCGGGATCCGGCGTCATGGTGCCATTTTTGACAATGTATCCCAATAATTTGATGCTTTTCAAGTTGTAGGAACATTTTTCACTGTTCAAAGTCAGATTATATTTCTTGACGGCAGCCATGAATCGTTTAAGGTTGTGGTCATGTTCAGCTTGGTTATGTCCGCATACTGTGACATTGTCTATATATGCAACAGTACCCTTCAATTTTTCATTGGAGATTATTTCATCTATTACCCTCTGGAAGCTAGCCACACCATTTGTTATCCCAAAAGGAATTCGGCAGAACTGATATAGGCGACCGCAGGCCTCGAATGCCGTGTAGGGCTTATCCTCTGGCTTGATAGGTACCTGATGGTAGGCACTTCTGAGATCTAAAGTACTGAAAGTGTGATATTTTGCAATATTAGAAATCATTTCGTCAATACGAGGCAGTGGATAGGCATCGAGTAATGTGTATCTGTTGATGGTCTGGGAATAGTCAATGACCATCCTTTTCTTGTGATTTTCAGTGGCTGTTACGAGGACCTGTGCTCGCCATGGAGATTCACTTGGCTCTATAATTCCTTCCTTAAGTAGTTTTGTTACTTCTGCTGCTATGAACTGTTTGTCCGTTTCTGAATAGCGTCTTGATTTTATTGCTATTGGTTTGCAGTCAGGAGTTAAGTTTGTAAAAAGTGACGGGTGCCGCACTTTGACAGCTGCTAGTCCACATACGCTTAGGACTGGCTTGGGGCCACCAAAAGGAATTTCAACGCATGAATGTTGTTTTAGAAAATTGTGACCCAAAATCACTTCGCAGCAGAGGTTTTTCATTACTGATAATTTGATCCCTTGATAGGAGTTTCCTTTTAGTTTCAGGTTAACCATGCAATATCCAATTACATGGGACGATAAAGATGAATTTGCCATTGATATTTGGTTGGAACAAGGAAATATTTCCCATTTATTTGCTTTTACAATACTGGCATTAATAAAACTTTCGGAACTGCCTGTATCAATAAGCGCATGAATAGTCAATCTATTGATTTTTACCCTCACGATTGCTTTTGAGAGGCAGCCGGGGAATGCAGCTGATATTGTAATTGGTGCTACAGTAGCAAGAGTAGCCGAACGTTTTTTTTGAGAAGCTGACCGGCAAACTTTCGAAAAATGTCCCTGTTTATCACACTTGTGGCATCTAACATCTCGAGCCGGGCAGGACGAACGAGCATGTATACGAAGGCCACAAAAGTAGCATGTGGATCCAGCTGAGGCGGCAGTGATAAGTTGTTCGTGATCGTTAGAAAGGGGGGTGGCAGCATCTTGGACAATGGAAGAATTTTGAACATGCAGAGGAGGGGCTACGATAGCAGCTCCCAAAATATCGGGTTGTAAATAGAAGACAGACTGCTTCTGTGCCATGTCCAACGTTAGAGCTTGTTCATAAGCTGTTGGTAAGTCTAGGTTTTTATTCTCTAGTAGTCTTTGTCTTATTTGGTTGGACTGTATTCCATTAATAAATGCGTCCCTGATAAAAACATCTCTCGCTTGGTTCGCAGTTAAGGCTGTAAATTCACACTCGCGACTTAACGTCTTTAGAATCTGAAGGTATTGTTCAAGGCTTTCTTCTGGTTGTTGACGCCGGGTAGCAAGTAAATGTCTAGCAAAAATAGTATTTTTTTTCTTGACAAACATGGCTTCTAAAATGTCCACCGCAGTTTCATAATTTTCACATTCAGATAAATTTCTATAAATAGCAGTAGAGACATGATGTAAAAGAAGGGTATATTTCTCAGTACCTGTTAAAGCCGCGTTTGAAGATAACTGTAGAGCTGTAAGGAATCCTTCGAACATTTTTCTCCAATGCCGCCATTTGTCAGTAGATTCCGAGTCGGCCGTATCAAGGTCTAGACGATCGGGTTTCAAGTAACGTTCCATAACGAATGGTTAAATAAATTGTAATAAAAACTGGACGCCGAATATAACTTAAGGATAAGCTTTATTTAACCATTTGTTGCTTAGCTAGACAAATAGTGTTTAACATTCACTCTTAATATACACGAATGTAGAACATTCCATTATTACTCCAAGGGGGAGACAGGCATCAATTATCTTTGTTACTACAGATACATTTTTAAATTCTGTAGAAATACCTAAAACTTTCACACGAAATTCAACATTGATAAATTTTTAAATTCTGTAGAAGTACCTAAAACTTTCACACAAAATTCAACATTGATAAATTTTTAAATTCTGTAGTAAACTAATTGAAAAAAATATTACTTTTTACTGTTAAAACAATCTTTTACATTTGAATAATTTTAGTTTTCGTTTGATTCATTTACTTTTAACGACTATTATTTTAAATGTGGCTGTTGTTGTTTATTGTCAAAAGAAAACATTTCAATAAGAAAAAGAGGTGTAATAAAAATAAAGTACTAAATTTTGATTTTCTCACGTGTTGACCTAAAATATACAGAGAACATTTCAGCTAGGCCCCACTGCACTAGTTTCCTCTGAACTATTTCTGAAGTGGAAGTCACGACCCTTATGCCCGATTACCCATAGGTATGAGCAAAATGCATGGCCGAACCCCAAAATTTAAAAACATTTTGACCCCCTCCCTTCCCTTAAAAATTCCCCAAAATTCAGGAAATCAACCAATTTTAATAACATTTTCAGTATTTATTAAGCAATGAACCCATTATTTTATTAGAAATCTTAGTGCAAATGTATTATTTCATTTTAGTTTAAGGGTGATGCAGTTAATTATTTTCATGTAAAAGCAGTAATTTGTACTTACTCAGTCATAGTTTATCTCTCACGGCACGAAAAAGAATTTAAAAATATCAAGCAGAACTTTAATTAGAACGATTTTTCCATTTCCATAAGGGCGATATGAAACGTCGACTAGTTGCCATTTTGGGAGTGGCCGGTTAGCTAACTAAGGGCAGATAAGTGTTGCGAAATTGGGTCCCCTAGGTAGGCACGTGTGACCTAATTAGTACTTTTGAAGAATTTCTCTGAGAATGGACGTGAATGTATTAAATTTGAAGGATTTGGTGTATTTGTGCATGAAGCCGGCGAAGACTATTGATTTTCTGCAATCGCAGGAATTAATAGCTGGGCGAAAAAAAAAAAAAACAAGAAAATTATATCGTGGAAAGTATCCCGGTGAACAAAGTAAAAATAATTATTTAATTTTTTATTTTTTTATTTAATAAATATATATTTTATTATTATTGCTTATGTGTTTCTTTCTTTTTATAATCCTAACAATAAAAACGGAGTTAATGCCCTTGGCTATTCTATCGACCGCTCACACCCAAAATGTCGGCTCGGGCGCGAATACAGGTTGTACATCGAAATGGAAAAATCGTTCTAATTAAAGTTCGCATGAATTAAAACAAAAATACGAAAATAAAGCTTAGTTGAAAAAAAAGTTTATTTCTCGAATTAACTATATTATCATTGTTTATTTATTATTTTCACCAAAACAATAATGATTGCAAAAATATTATTGTATGATTTAAACGATGACATTTTATTTGAAATATTACGTGATTTTATATTTTCCTTTCGCAAATAAACGTGCAAAATTTTATTTTTAAATCTTGAAAACAAAACAAAATGAGATACTTGGCCATTCCGAAAAAAATATTAAAAAATTGCACTAATTTTTATTAATGATTAACTTCAAAATCTATGGATGGACAGTGCTATAATAAACAGGCAGGATTTGGACCGCCATCAGCCGTCATTGAAATAAT
The DNA here is from genome assembly GCA_963556195.1 of Sepiola atlantica. Classification (NCBI taxonomy): domain Eukaryota; kingdom Metazoa; phylum Mollusca; class Cephalopoda; order Sepiida; family Sepiolidae; genus Sepiola; species Sepiola atlantica. Next base: position 97,226,186 of record OY744525.1, on the reverse strand, counting down.
AATAAAAAAACAGCATGTTTATGACAGAGATGTAAACAACCTCGTTTTCATTTCGTCTGTTTTGCTTTATTGTTCTAACACAATGAAACATTTTATTTTGCTAAAAATCGTCTGACGGAAATCTCTGGTTCGACGCCAGTCCCCAGAACGCTTTAGAACCATATGCTCAAGGGCTTGATGACAGACGAATAATACATAGCTGGAGCATGTGATTAAATTCATGCCTAGCAATCTTTAATTTCTCGGGGGAAAGGTGTCGAAGACATGAAGTAACAGTGGCATTATTTGTTTCAATAAAATGAACAGTAGAATGAGCAGGTTTGTTAATTTCAAAATTTAAATTTGTTAGATTTGGAAAAGAATCTATTAAGGGTCTTCAGCAGAAGCTACAAAAAATACAGGACTAGTAAGGCAACACAGAAGCTTTTCTATTAGATAATGATAGGTTAGTACTAGAATCTACTAGCTTTGGTCTACGCATGTCAACTATAAAGGTAAGTTTTTAAGAAATCAGCACTGGGGACATCTGCAATTATAAAGATCCATGTGAAATTTCTGCATAGTTGCAAGTCCAAATATCGTGCAACTTGACCAAACGTGGATATTGGAAAATGGTTTACAGCTTGAAGTACAACCGTTTAGGTAGGAGGTTTTTAAAAATTGTAGATGCCAAATGCTACATGCAGTGCCAGTGTTGACTAACAAGTGATATGGAGAAACACCTTCCTTTACATAGAACACACGACTGATGGGTAGATTATGAGGAGGAAGTGCCCTGCTCATTTCCCCATTCTCCCGTTTCCCTGGTTCTTTAGTATATATACACCAGCAGGCCCAATCGCTAAAGTGCCTGTGGTACATGCAAAATTTGTGGGAGTCAGTATTCTTATATGCCAGAGAAAATGGTCGACAACAGTGTCAACGTATAGGTGACTTGGTTCTAGAAAACCTCAATGTCTATCTCCCTTGTCAGTTGCTCGATAGCCTTTTGCATGGCTGCTTAAGCAGGGTTGATTTAGAAGCTACAAATGAAATTTCTGAAACCGCATTGAAATTCGCCACTGAAGGGGTCTTCCCTTGTAGCCTATTACCTTGTCCGCTACGAATGCCAGCTGTTCGACCATTATGGGGGAGAGTATTGCCTGTACGGTAGACGGGATACAAATAATTGTATAAATAATCTGCTATCTGCCAACTCGAAGTACCAGACTTTGATAAGATCTTTCATGGTAGCTGTTGAAGATGCTGGGAATGCGCTAAGTAATAAGTTTAACTGCTTCGACTCTGAAGTAATACCGTAGGCAGTGCGCCTCAATTTGTACAGACCACATGTGGACTTCACTGAAAAAAGCTGGTATTGAATTACTGCTCGTTATCGATCGGAATAAATATGATTTCAAATAAGCAATCGACAAAAAGAAAAGACGCCTGAAGTAGGTGAAGAGCTTGTCAAACAAGCAAATTGGAAAAACGAAAGACATTAATATCAAAAGGGACAGATACTCAAAGAGTGAAGGAACGAAATCTGGGAAATAATTGTAAAATATTATGTCTTGGCTTCCTTTAGGCAACACACCTAATAAAAATTCAAATCATCGCTTGGTGAGAAGGGAAGAGCTTGAATGAACTGAAATAGGATGTAAAGCTATTGATAAGATCAATGGAGAAAAGCAGCGTTAAAATCAGAATTAATATTTTTTGTCTTTTTTATTTTCATCTTTTTGTAAAAAAAAAAATAAATAAATGATACATTAAAGTAGAAAAATATTTGTTTTGACATCGCTGCGCTTGGGTGTCAGAAAGTTCAAAGCAGCCATGTTTGGGTTGCAATCGAGCTGGAATTTGTACACCGCATAGTGACAACATTAACAATTGATTGGCAACTATCATTTTTTAATAATATTTTTATGATTAAAAGAAATTCTGAATTTAATCCCAAACTTAAAGCATCATAGTTTCTATTCTATTTAGAACCAGTTATGATATTTTCTCTTTTTTTTAAAATTTATATATTGTAGATTTAAAAGCATCAGAATCTCCGACAAAAATGAAACGCTATGAATGGATAATGTGGTCGAAAATATAAAACACATAAGAAAATGTACCTACTCACGTTATAGCGTTCTCAGTAAATCATCCACCATAATATTTTTACAAAATATTCTTGGTTGTGTTGAAAGGTTGTCTTTCTTTTTTTTTTAATGAGCCTCTATAAACTGCGAAGTAGGACAAGAAAGTCTCCATTAAAATCCGCATGATTCCCTTTTATTTATGTTATTTTTGTAGATGTCTTTCGGCATAAACATTTTGTTAAAAAATGTTGGGACAGAGGTTGGGATCTTATAAAAAAGTTTGGCGTGTTTTCTATTTTTTTTAGTAAGAAGGTTGCGTGTTTAGATCATGTCAAGGTTACCAATTTAGTTTTTGTAAGATGATAGGTTTGGAAGAATATCAGGATGAAGACAGCCATTTGGTCAAAATGGCCGTGTCTGGACGCATCTGACTGGAATTGTATATTGAATGTTCAGCAGGCTGGCTTTTGTCGAAAACAGAATGTGGTATTCTGGAGTCCCATCTCGTCTTGTCGCTTCTGGCGAAGGACGAGAACATATTATTACGAACTGAATTATCTTTGACGCCAAACTGTCTGAGCACGAACCGGCAGTTGAGTTTACGCAGAAGTGTTTTCTCGCCTACGTCATTACATAAATCTGGGCATCACCTCACATGTGCCAAGCCGAACCACAACTCAATATAATGCAAGATATTGCATGTACATACAAACAAAATAGATCTGTCATTCAACTGCTACAGATGTTTTGTTTGTAAGGGAAGATTGAGTACACATTTGTTTCAGCGTGTTTTTACGTGTTTGTAAATGCAATAGGCGTGAAGATATGTATGTTATAAATAAGACAGACATCAATGTCACGAATGCGAAATGTTGAGATCCTTTTCCCTTACCCCTCTCGCCTAACATGCCTCAATATCCTTTGTTCCATTTTTTTTGGGAGGGGGGGCGAGTATGTCACATGTTAAGACTACTCTTCGTGGGACGTCTTTTTCTCTTTTTTTTGTTGGACTGACAAAAGGGAGACAACAAAACTTTATAATCTCAATTTATAAACATAAAGAACAAAACGCCTGCAAAGAAAAACAAAAAGGCGATATTCAACTTAACAAGGGTTTTATTAATTGTCAAAATTCAAAAAACCAGTTCCTCTCGTCTCTCGGAGATTTCTTAATAAAGGGGCTAAAATTGCGAAAATCGAGACGGGTGATATTTCCAGAACAAGAATAATGGGCAATTGCAAGTTCAGAGTTTTGACCAACAAACAAATCAAATTCCTTTGACCGACACGTACCGTTAGAGTTTTTTTTAAATGGTTGAGAGAGCTTCTGTTAATCCCTGGGGTTGTGTCGGAAATCGTTAGTTGTCGGCTGGAGAATAGACATTTTTTAAATGTCGATCTGGATGGATGCGGTATCACTCTTCCTGTCCGATTCGATAACAGCGGTAATTCTGTCGCTGTAACCTTTCAGGTTGATAATTTAGAATCCATTTTTTGTGAAAGGGGATAATAATTATTTTGGATTTTGGCCACTGGGTGAACTGCCAAAATCCCTTTCTTTTTTTTTTTCATGTCCTGTTCGCTCGCTGCCCTCATCCGGTCTCCTCGTGTTCCTTCCTTTTCCTCTTTTCGGGCCCTCACTCCCCTATCAACAGCCCCTCTCTCTTTTGATTGGTTGACCAATCATTTGTTTGTTTGCCTGCCAGAACTGTCCGTTGTCAATCCTTTTTTTTGTGTGTGTGTGTAGCTCCTGGCGAATTTCATTATTATTTTGGTAGGGGAACATGTGACAACAAGTCTTCTTTTCTTGCCTTATGAGGCAAAATATGTGGATATAACATGTGCATGTGTATTAGTGTGCCGCTTTTTTTAAAGAAAATTAATATTTGCAAAAAAACAAAGAAATCAACAAAAATCAAACAACAAATATGGTGGATTAATTATCCCTATCACTGCTTGCAAAATCAGACAAAACTAATCGATAAGATTTGGCAGTCATTTTGAAGTTAACTGCTTCAATGTAACCATATTTATTGCCTTTACTGATGAAAACTATGAAAAATATATTTTATTAACCTGCCTTGCGGCAAAGTTAGACACAAGGTCAGTTTATAGTAGGGATTCCAGCTACATTCCCACTCGCCCAAAAGGGGTCACTCCAGACAGGGCAAAATTTGCATTCGGCATTAAACGGAAATCTAGCTTTAAGGGTCCCTAAAATTTTAAAGCAAATTTCAAAGTCTGAATTACTTACGGTTGATTGGGTTAGAAGTTTAAATAATGGTAATTCATAATTCAGTTTTTTGCAGTATTTAATCGTGAATTATTATTTTCTTTAAATTTATATTGAATAAAGATCAGTTTCAGGATAAATCGAATCGTGTTCCTTTCTTTTCTTTTTTTACATGCAATTTTTAAAGTTTTCTAATGCTTTGTTTTAAATATTTACAATATCGTATGGTCAACATGTTTTTATATTTTGGATAACTTTAGTAAAGGTGTTTTTTGCTTACAAGAAATAATACATTTGCACCAAGCTTTATAATAAAGTAATGGATTTATTATATTTCGTGATCATTAATTAATAAATACTGAAAATTTCATTAAAATTGGTTGATTTCCTGAATTTTGATGGATTATTTAGTGAATGGAGGAGTCGAAATGCCTTCTTATTGTAATTACGACAGCCATTGTTTTTACACGCAATGCAGTGACGTCAGAGGGGGGGCAAGAAGTTAGTTGCTTGGCCTTGTCAACTCTCGGTGGCCATGCCTGAGCCCGACCAGAACATATATTAATTTTGATCCGAACCGAAGGTATGAATGGCCAAAAATTATGTTTGAATCAAACGTCCATTTTAATTGTTCTAATTAGCCGTAATCACGGTTATACTATTTGTGTACGTCTAATTTAGGCACGTCCACTTTTGGCTCCTGCTGATTTTCTAGAAATAGAGGCACGACAGCGGAGCAACTTTATCGTCAAATTCCAGGCAATATCTACCCGCCACTTATTTACTTCTTACAAAAATGTTCGGACTAAATTTGAAATAAAAACAAATGCCAGTTTTATTTAAAATTTGAATTTCTTAACCCAATAACAAATTTACATCAGTAAAACACTAATTAGAAAATATTCGTGAAACGTACACAAACATTTATTTCAGTGCAATATTAATAAAAAAACAAAAATAGCAGTCAAATTAAAAATAAAAAAGTCCCCCTTAAGTTTGAAGGAAAAAAATTTACGTTTTGGTACGCCAGTTTAATCTTTTAAATAGTAAATGGCAATATCATCGAAGTATTAACGTCGAAAAAAAAACCCAAAAATACATGCAATAGTCGAAAATGAATAGCTTAAAAAAAAAGTTTTAGAAACGAAAATAAATTGCATTTTTCTTAAAGAATAGAACACGATCCGATTCATATTAAGACCGACCTTTATTCAATATTAATTTTTTTAAAAGAAAAGAAAAGTGATACTGCATTTCATCTTTTCTGTCCTCGGTCAGTGGAGAAGAAATTCTTATAAACTGAGTCAATTTTTATTTTTTTCCAAATCCACAGTGTCCTTTTTGGGGGAGCTGGATTTTCTCCACGGTAGAACCGATCTCGTGTCTAACTCCCCTCTCGTGGGGAGCTAAGTAAATAGGAACACACAGAATTCAATATCAACTACTGCTTGTTTTTATTTGGGATTTTTTACTTTCTTTACTATTTAAAAAATTAATCTGGTGTACCAAAAAGTAAACAACCCTTTTTCTTCAAACATAAGGAGTCAGTTCCTCTTTTATTTTCTACTTTTATTATTCTTCTTCTTCTAATGACTACTTTTACGTTATCCAGATTTTTATAGTGTTTAAAAAAAATCAAATTTTAAAGAAAACAGTAATTTGTTTTTATTTAAAATGTAGTCCGAACATTTTTGCAAGAAGTAAACAAACAGTTTTTTTTTCACGCTTAAGAGGACATATTAATACAAAAAATCGAGAGTTTGCCAAAAATAAACATTCGATTTCATATAATCGTTATGGCTGAAGGTTGTGACTAAATCCGTTTCATTTTTTATTTAAAATAATACCGCAAGACGATATTTTAGTTCAGTTCGATCTGACGGGCAGAGATTGCCTCGAATCTGACAAGTTTTCCAGCTGACGTCGCTATAGTTTAAAAAAAGCAGCAGCAGCCGAAAGTGGACGGGCCTTGTACGTATCTAAATTCTAGAAAATGGACGTGCCATGGCACGTCCACTTTTTAGAATTTAGGTACGTACAAAAGCCGGCCCACTTTCGGCTGATGCTGCTTTTCTAGAAATAGAGGCACGTCCACTTTCAACTCCTGCTACTTTTCTAGAAATAGAGGCACAACAGCGGAGCAACCTTACCGTCAGTTTCAAGGTCATTTCAGTGTCAGTTATTTACTTCTTACAAAAATGTTCGGACTAAATTTTAAATAAAAACAAATGATAGTTTTATTTAAAATTTGAATTTTTAACACAATGACAAATCGACATGCGTAGAACCATAATTAGAAAATCTCCGTAAAAAGTAAACAAACATTTATCTCAGGCGTACGAGTGCAATAATAATAATAACAAGCCTGCGTGGTCCCCCTCTGTATGTGACGAGTGTAAAATGCAATAAATTTGGGCAATTTGGGGCATTTTTGACCCCCTGGGGGCGAGAACCAGAATTTTTCTGATGTCAAGGATGCTCATTTTATATCCAGAACAATTGCCTCTACATTTTGGCAAAGGTTCAGAAAAATTGAATCGATGGATCAAACGTTATGAGAGAAAAGGGTCATTTTTTGCCCTTTATGGGGGCTTTTGCCCCCCTGGGGGCGCGAACCGGAGTTTTTCCAAGGTCAGCGATACTTATTTTCTATTAGGAACAATTGCCTCCACATTTTGGTCAAGTTTCAGAGAAATTGAATGGATGGATGAAAAGTTATGGGGGAAAAAATGCCATTTTCGGCTATTTCGGGGCCTTCTGACCGGTTTTTTTTTTCAAAAATCGGAGAATGTCACTTTCTAACCTGACCAAAGTTACAACTTCATGCAAAATTTCAGAGAAATTTCAGAAAAATTGAATGTATGGATCAAACGTTATGGGAGGAAAGGGTCATTTTTTGCCATTTTAGGGGCACTATGACCTCCTGGGGGCGCGAACCGGAGTTTTTCCAAGGTCAGCGATACTTAATTTCTATTAGGAACAATTGCCTGCACATTTTGGTCAAGTTTCAGAGAAATTGAATGGATGGATGAAAAGTTATGGGGCAGAAAATTTAATTTTGTGCCATTTCGGGGCCTTTTGATCCCCTGGGGGATATTCAGATTTTTTTTCAAAAATCGGAGAATGTCACTTTCTAACCTGACAAAAGTTACAACTTCATGCAAAATTTCAGAGAAATTCAATGGATGGTTGCGGAGAAAAATCCGGACGGACACACACACACACGCGGATGGAAATGCCTCAAAACATAGGTCTCCCAATTTTTTAAATTGGGAGACCAATAAAGGGATTTTTAAAAAAAATTTGACTGGTATTTTTTTTTAAGAAAAAAAACAAAACGTTTTGGTACGCAAGTTTAATCTTTTAAACAGTTAATGACAATATAATCGAAGTATTAACCTTGCAATTTTTTAAAAAAGCATATGCAGTCATCGAAAATGAATGCTAGCTTAAAAAAAAGTTTTAGAAACTAAAAAAATTGCATTTTTCTTAAAGTAACATGATCCGATTTATATTAAGACTGAACTTTATTCAATATCAATTTTTTTTAAAAGAAAAAAAGTGTAGTATGTGTTCTGATACTGCATTTAATCTTTCCTGTCCTCGGTCAGTGGAGGAGAAATTCTTATAAACTGAGTCAATTTTTATTTTTGTCCAAATCCACAGTGTACTTTTTTTGGAATTAGATTTTCTCCACGATAGAAACCGATTTCGTGTCTAACTCTGCCATCGCGGGGAGCTAAGTAAATACGAACACATGTAATTCAATATCGACTATTTGCAAGAATAAATTGTGTATAAGAGATAAAAATGGTTTGATGTTGTTTTTGTTACAGATTATTAAATGAGGAATCATTTCGAGTCAAAATCTTTTTATTATTACGCAAACTTGAGAAAAACATTCTTGCAATGTGTTAATAATGCTATAAATTTTATTACAAAAAATCGTTAGAAAAGCAAGATGTCGACGGCAAAAGTTTCTGAAGACGTTAATAGTTTTAACACGTCTTTTCTATATTACACATTGCTTTTAAATAGAAAACGTTATTAGGCATAATAAGTACTCCCGAGACGAAGCCTTAAGTAAACGGTGTCAGGTCTAAATTGGTTCCTGATATTAAAGATTTTCTGTTTGGGTTAACAATAAATAATCAAATAGGTGCTACTTTAAGAATTTATTTTTAAAGTGTCCATGTTTAATTTTTATTGAAAATGCTCAGTGATAATAAATGTTTGTAAGATTCGTTTTTTAACGAATTCAAGTTTTGTTCAACCGCGCCTAAATTGTTCAGACAGCAATTCAAGTTTCAATTCATATTGACTCAGGGTCATCATCTGATTGGTCAATTTGAGTCACGTGTCAGTAAACAAAGCAAACGCCAATTTTCCCGCTGGAATAGTTTGTGAAATTTATCTTCAGATAGATTCTGGATGTTGACTATAGGCCGTCGGCCCAGCGCACAAATTATGACTTTTAATGAGATGCAAAAGGGGTGGACATGATTTTTATAATTGTCGTCCGAAAACACCAAAATTTCTCTCTTCTGAGGGCACCCAATCCGACCTCCAAACAGTCACTAGTCCGCAAATGAAGTTGGAGTTCAAGTTGGTGTTTGCCAAACACCAACTTGAACTCCAACTTCATTCTTCTGACAGCACCAAATCCGACCCCCACCTTCACTGGTCTCAATCCGGGATGAACCAAAGGAGAAGTGCGCTTTCTGTCCTCTTTATGGGGACTCCCATCAAAATAGGTACTTCCTTTCTATAATAGGTACTTCCTTTCTATAAAACCAGCCATTTGTTCCACATGGCCTTGGTCTGGTATTACAGGTAAATCTTATGTTTTTATTTTCCACTACAATAATATCTATAAAATCATAAGAAACATGGAAAAAAAATTGTGAAAATTAAATAAAATTTTTTTTTTACTTTTGTTATGATTTTAGATCTCGTTTTGAGCTGAAGACGCCGTCATACTGTCTGGCATGTGTTACCATGGCGACCGCCACCCAAGTCGGCCTTGTTTACATGATTCCCGACCGCTTAAAAGTGGAATCCCAGGCACTGGGAGGCGTTCTGTGATCGCCACAGTGGCACAAAAGTCGGTAAACATAATCATGTTTACTACCACGAAATTACGGGCTGACTGATCATGTACCGTGATTACTGTGGCAAAAATAGTACCACAAACAAACACAGTTTTCTGGAGTCAACGGCCATTATTGGTCTTCTCCCCTGGGAGCCAAGAGCCTACTACTATGTCCGCCACTTTCACATAAAAACAGCTGGGCCCAGTGAACAAGGAGTTTTTTTTTTCTTTTACAGGAAGGAGAGATATAGAAGGGGGATGGAAAGAAAATCCTCGGATCATCCAAGAACTTTAACAGTGACGCTCGATTCTTCTCCAGCAACAATAACAACACCGAACATCGCCGACAACATATCGTCTGCTACGGCAACCAATTCAACAACAGAAACTATTCGTACTACTGCTACGACCATGCCATTCCTACCAGCGTCAAACATTCAACAACAACACAACTATTTGCACTACTGCTACACCGCGTCCTCCAACGCCGACATCTTTACACCGCAACTATTACTGCTTCTACCACTGCTCGCTCGGCTCGCCTACAGGACATTGTCAAAACAAATTACTACTACCCACCAAGGCTTCTCGACTGTTATTGACATTCACTCCAATTCCGAAATAACTTATCGGAAAATTCTTCCTGTTTATTTGTTCTGGAAAATAAACCATAGTATTTTTCCAATTTTAATCCTGTGTTGTTCGTTCATTTCTGCTTGTCACCATACGCTTACAGTAATATAACACTTTTGAGATCAATAAAATCACAAAATTACAAAATATAAAAGGGACCAATTAAAAAAAAAGAAGAAACTATTGTTTTAATTTAAAGCACCTCTTTGATAAAAAATGTTTATATGTTTCCTATCAATTGGTTATTTTGATAATTATTGATTTATACGCTTTTTTGGTTCGTGCTGTCCTTGTAAGAGTACCCCCTACCCGAAAGATCCGATTCTTTAAAAATATTTTTTTACACTAGGGATGATCAAATTTCGTCTACTTGCTAACCATTGACAGCTATCGTTTAAAGAAACGTCCTTACTAAGTCACACACCTTTTTTTTCAGAAGTATGGAAGTACATAATGTGTATTACTCCAGACATCAAAAAACGATTTCTGAAAAATTTTGCTAAATAGCCAAGAACGATAACTCTAGTTTTGTATCACTTCTGTGCATTCGTAGAATGGATCTGATATTGTATGTAAAAATAGACCGAAATTTGAAAGATGAAAAACGAAATTTTCCGAAATCTGAATTTTGTAATTTTCTTATTTATTAAGCCAGTTTATTATTGTGCTGCCATTTTTTAAATACTGAAGCTCACAGTTGAACTCAAGTTTCGATAATAAAACATTTTTAGTTGTCAATTTTGTGAACATTTGTTAGAATAATAAAACAAATATATCGAGCTGAAGTATCATAACTCCTGCTACTGTCACTTTGTAACGATACACGCCTACATGTCTACAGATCTTACTTATATCATTTTACTCTATACGTTTCGTAACCACAGTCTTAAATCTTCACGCATCAATTTACGGCCCTTCAGGCCTTTTTAAAACCACGAATCTGTTCACGGCATCTCAGGCCTTTTTCAATTACGGCCTCTGTTCATTTATACGTATCTTAAAGTCTCTAAAAAGTTCTCAAATAAATCTCAAGGTTTACCTTATCTTCTGTTCTCTTCTTTGGCCTGTGATTCGTCTAGTCTTCGCTGGCTGTGTCGTCTTGATCGAAGGAAGAGGTCTGTCTCAGACAGAATGAACACACGAGACACGAATTTTCTTGAAGGGAAATTTCACACAAATTTCTTTATTCTCACACAAGCTTCTTATTTCTTTCCGGTTCGTTTGCTGTCAGGGGGATTCCGGCTTCGACTCTCTCATGCCCCGGCTATTTTCCGGTTCCTTTTGGGATATCTTCTGCCCTCCCAGAACGGGGCCTTACCAGTTTACTGGCTACATGCTCGCACCCGGTCTGAGCGGTATCGCCTCTAAGCTCAGACTGATTCTAAAAAGCTAATTTCTTGTTTTCTGTGGTGACGCAATCATCATTCCCACGCACGATATGGGGACAAAAATGACTCACTCTGATCTCTGACTCAAAGGTCACGTCAGGTCTAAATTTATTATGACTATTCTTGGATCAAACACTTCTCTGAACTCACTTCTGAGTCCAGAAACAAAACCTATTTTTCAATAACAAAATTAGCTATTTGATACTAGTTAACCTACTGTGCCTTGCATAATGGGGCCCTACGGTATTGTAACACTCCTTCCTTCCCTATAAACAAAAAAAACAAAAAATCCCAAGATTTTCTCTTTTTTTTAAAAAACCAACCCTTCCCTGGGACTGGTAAAAATCCGAGCCTGAGCACTCCTGGGGTCAGCATCATTTCACCCATGCCGAAATTTCCTTCGGCACCACATGACAATGTTTCCGGGATGTGGGAGAGTTTGCTCCCTACGGTCGTTACCGGCTAAAAAAAGCCATCCCCTGTCATAAATCAACATCAGGCGTTTCTCGCCTATATCTCCTGCAAAATCTACCACATAAATTCGCTCTTGCTCACACACGTTCTCCGTGCTCGACCACTTCCCAAAAATTCCCGGTATGTTGCACTTTCGGGCCACCATCACTTTCTTAGATAACTTCAACAAACGGTCGGCACACAACCGATTAAAACTAACTGCGCGTTTTATTCTCGCGAAATAGGGGAACAAAAAACAGAACAAAAAAACCTTCATTGACCTATTCTCTAATGGAGAGCCTCGAAGCTTACTGAAGGTACCGTCGCTATACTGCTTGCTATATATGGACCATACATTTCTGACACGCCCGTGCTCCCGTCGCGAATGACAGCGAACAAACACCCAGTTTCTAACTCCCAACCCCATTGGCGTGGCGTGGCACCCATCCCATTGCTCTAACTAAACGGCGTGACGGGGGTGAAATGTCGACACCACCGTTCCTGGAACACATCGGGTCACCAATCCAGGTCCATCATTTTCTTCCCTAAACCAAAATTAATTTTACTGAGGTACCCTCTCTTAAATATAAAGCTTAAATCTATGCCACTTCCATACACGGTCTACCGACGTGATTGGGGAGCAACCATGGGTCACGAAAATTAATCACAACTTCAATATCGACCACCGTTATCGTGGCGCACCAATACGACTGTCCTGTCGTCTAACCACCGGTTCGCAGTTTTAACGCGTGTAGAGTTCGAGCACCTTTGCCCATTCTTCTCCGAGCCAAAAACCCATGGCCGCCTCGTTTGCGAAAACCACGCGAGCGAACTTTATTAATCCCGCAGACCCAACTGGGCTGCACATACTCTGTGCACAGGGATATTCTTCGAAATAACCTAATTGACCCCCGTCCGGGGTCTCCATCAGCCGACCCAAACCTGCTATCAGTGCCCCCCAAACAACTCAAATACAAGATCACTTTAACCCTAACACTTTGCTGACCCACGTCACATTCAATTTAAGAACTGTTTTTTTTTTTTTTTTTTAATTACATTTTTAAATTTCTCCATCCTCTAAATATGAAAATATCATTCACTCAAGCATTAGGAACCCGGAATCCTCCATGTAACAAACACATCAAAATACATCAATACAAAAAAAAATTCATTCCACCCAACAACAACAAAAAAATCAAACCGAAACCGACAGAACCAATGGAGAACATATCTCCACAATACAATACAACATAATTCAAAAGATAAAGGGAAAAGAGAACAGCGCCCGACACCATAACGTATTGACATGTCGTCAAACTCCAACCCGGACACCATCAGATCACCCGCCGCTGTCGTCGTTATTTTCCTGCAACACTTTTTAGCAGTTTTCAAAACCCACGGGCGCTTTCTTTCTCTCTCTCTCTCTCTCTCTCTCTCTCTCTCTCTCTCTCTCTCTCTCTCTCTCTTTTTAACACGCATATACATTCTAAAAACAAAAGATTTCGGCCACAGAGTGGCATATCAATCCCTTTCTTTCTATACTCTTTCTGTCTCTGTCTCTCTCTTTCTAATACATTCTTTCTTTCTTTTTTCTAAATACGCATATTCTGTCCTCGCGTGCACATGTCATTTCAGCACATCCACCCTTTTTAACATTTCCATTCTTCCTCTCTTTCTCTCTCTTTTTAATAACATACTTCCCTCGTTTTTTTTTTGTTTTTTTTTTCGCCCGTTATTGCTTTCACCTTTGTCCCCCACCAACACAAACCAGAAAAAAAAATTTACAGCAACAAATTCTTAAAACACAACACAAAAAAAAACATAATTACGGCAAATCGTCCTTTTTTTTTCTAACTAGAATGTTCTTTTCCTACAAAGTCTTAACAATTGTTTTTGCGTGTGTGTGTGCGTGCGTTCTTTTTTCTTTTTTTTAACAAAATGTGTCTTTCTTTCTTTTTTCTTTTTTTTTTTTGTGAATCTTAACAATTAACAAAATGTGTCTTTTTCTCTTTCTGCGTAATTTAATAATGGTCTGTGTATGTGTGCGTTCTTCTTTTTTTTTTTTCTCTAACAAAATGTGTCTTTTTTCTTTTCTTTTTTCTTTTCTTTTTTTTTTGAATCTTAACAATTAACAAAATGTGTCTTTCTCTCTTTCTGCGTAATTTAATAATGGTCTGTGTATGTGTGCGTTCTTCTTTTTTTTTTTCTCTAACAAAATGTGTCTTTTTTCTTTTCTTTTTTTTTTTGAATCTTAACAATTAACAAAATGTGTCTTTCTCTCTTTCTGCGTATCTCAACAATTTTCCACCCCGTGTCTCGCTCCTTTTTTTCTCTTCCTTTTTCTATTACTGGACCACACGATGTGTTCGTACTTCATGACAGCACCAGATCGATATCGAACCGTTTCATGTTGGAAACGGCAGGTCACGGCTACCAAATAAAACCAATTTAACGATACACGTTACAGACCTTATCATTTTACTCTATACGTTTCGTAACCACAGTCTTAAATCTTCACGCATCAATTTACGGCCCTTCAGGCCTTTTTAAAACCACGAATCTGTTCACGGCATCTCAGGCCTTTTTCAATTACGGCCTCTGTTCATTTATACGTATCTTAAAGTCTCTAAAAAGTTCTCAAATAAATCTCAAGGTTTACCTTATCTTCTGTTCTCTTCTTTGGCCTGTGATTCGTCTAGTCTTCGCTGGCTGTGTCGTCTTGATCGAAGGAAGAGGTCTGTCTCAGACAGAATGAACACACGAGACACGAATTTTCTTGAAGGGAAATTTCACACAAATTTCTTTATTCTCACACAAGCTTCTTATTTCTTTCCGGTTCGTTTGCTGTCAGGGGGATTCCGGCTTCGACTCTCTCATGCCCCGGCTATTTTCCGGTTCCTTTTGGGATATCTTCTGCCCTCCCAGAACGGGGCCTTACCAGTTTACTGGCTACATGCTCGCACCCGGTCTGAGCGGTATCGCCTCTAAGCTCAGACTGATTCTAAAAAGCTAATTTCTTGTTTTCTGTGGTGACGCAATCATCATTCCCACGCACGATATGGGGACAAAAATGACTCACTCTGATCTCTGACTCAAAGGTCACGTCAGGTCTAAATTTATTATGACTATTCTTGGATCAAACACTTCTCTGAACTCACTTCTGAGTCCAGAAACAAAACCTATTTTTCAATAACAAAATTAGCTATTTGATACTAGTTAACCTACTGTGCCTTGCATAATGGGGCCCTACGGTATTGTAACAACTTCACCCGCTACTTGACTAAACCAACCAAAACTGAACAGACTGAGCAAACTTCATACAGTAAAGAATTTGAGGTTTTTGTCAAAGTAGTTCAAACCCAAATTATTGAAAACAAGGAAATAATGAGACTCAAAAAGTTGAAAGACTTGTTTTTCAAACAGATAAAAGCAACGCATGGAGTTGATACTCACTTATATCAAACGGGTTACTTAAAACAAAAGTTGATTACAAAATGTCCTCAACTGTGCTTCATCACTTCTAAAATGAGGTCACAAGGTGAGGTCATCTATGTCTTCTCTTGTAGAGGAAAAACAGTACTCCATGAGGAAACACATTCCACAACTCCAAGTGAAACAGACTCATCAGAAAATGACAACAACTTGCAATCACAACAGCAAACAAATCATTTATCTAACTTGTATAGATATAAGAAACAAACCTAAACGAGACACCCAACAAAAATCATATTTGCCTCTTCCCTTGAGGCTCTCATTCACAAATATCCGGGGACGTAGAAACCTTTCTCCTGACAAACTCCCCGGATATCCGAGCACTGTGTGAGATTAAAATTCAATCCCAGATCTACTCTCATGAGTGTGACATGACTGATTACCTCCCACTCTACCGTAAAGACTCTGACAAACATATGCACGGACTAGGAGTTGATGTTCAGAACACCCTCCCCTTGACTTAGAGAACATAGGTTAGAATCTGATTACCAAGCGTACATGTGCTTTAGATTGACCCTACATCATAGCATTAGTTACCTATATTTCTTATACCGTTCTTCTTCGACCTGGGACCGTATCCTGCTTAAGTCTGTCTCTGAAAGCATAAATAGAGCACTCTCACACGACCCAAATGCCCAAATACATGTATTTGGGGACTGGCTGTGACACTCCAGCTTTACTGATGCAGCTGGTAATACTACGTATAATTTATCCTTAGCTCACTCCCTATCTCAGACTGTCACTTTCCCAACTCGCTTCCCTGATCATAAGGACAAGCAAGAATCACTTCTAGACCTGTTCCTGACCTCACTGCCCGAGGCTTGTGTGGCGAAAGTCCATAGCCCACTCAGGAACTCTAGTCACATTGTAGTAATGATTGAGATCAGCCTAAAAATCGTCCCAAAGCCGATGAGCCACTGCTCAAAACTACGAGATACTTCAAGCAGGCTGATTTTGAGAACATCAGAGATCACATCAGCGACGCCCCATGGGGAGAAATCTTCTCAATCCCTGCAGAACAGTGCGCAAATGAGCTAACTGAGTGGGTCAAAGTAGGCATTGACGCATATGTGCCCATGCGAAAATTCTTCAGCAAACCTCACTTTCGAAATGCGCAACTGCTATTGCTGAAAGGTATCAAGCATTCTGAGAATTCAGCCGCCAACTACGAATAGAGAGAGGAATACAAAAAGTCTAGAAACAAATGTAAAGCAGTGATAGGTGAAGCTAAGAGAAGGTATACAGAATTAACCAAAAAACGCATTACGTCACAGAAACTAGGTACACACGATTTCTGGAAAGTATACAATAGTGTGGTAAACAATGGACAGTCAACAATTCCTCCGTTGTCAAACCACATTTATTATCACTGAGCATTTTCAATAAAAATTAAACATGGACACTTTAAAAATAAATTCTTAAAGTAGCACCTATTTGATTATTTATTGTTAACCCAAACAGGAAATCTTTAATATCAGGAACCAATTTAGACCTGACATCGTTTATTTAGTATGCCTAATAACGTTTTCTATTTGAAAGCAATGTATTATTAATGTGTATTATAGAAAAAAAGACGTGTTAAAACTATTATTGTCTTCAGAAACTTTTGCCGTCGACATATTGCTTTTCTAACGATTTTTTGTAATAAAATTGATAGCATTATTAACACATTGCAAGCATGTTTTTCTCAAGTTTGCGTAATAATAAAAAGATTTTGACTCGAAATGATTCCTCATTTAATAATCTGTAACAAAAACAACATCAAACCATTTTTATCTCTTATACACAATTTATTCTTGCAAATAGTCGATATTGAATTACATGTGTTCTTATTTACTTAGCTCCCCGTGATGGCAGAGTTAGACACGAAATCGGTTTCTATCGTGGAGAAAATCTAATTCCAAAAAAAGTACACTGTGGATTTGGACAAAAATAAAAATTGACTCAGTTTATAAGAATTTCTCCTCCACTGACCGAGGACAGAAAAGATGAAATGCAGTATCAGAACACATACTACACTCTTTTTTTTTCTTTTAAAAAAATTAATATTGAATAAAGGATCTTTAAGAAAAATGCAATTTTTTTAGTTTCTAAAACTTTTTTTTAAGCTAGCATTCATTTTCGATGACTGCATATGCTTTTTAAATTTTTTTGCGAAGTTAATACTTCGATGATATTGTCATTAACTATTTAAAAGATTAAACTTGCGTACCAAAACGTAATTTTTTTTCTTCAAACTTAAAGGGACATTTTTTTTTAAAATTTGACTGGTATATATATATTTTTAATTATTATTGCACTCGTACGCCTGAAAGAAATGTTCGTTTACTTTTAACGAAGATTTTCTAATTATGGTGCTACACATGTCGATTTGTCATTATGTTTAAAAATTTAAGTTTTAAATAAAACTCTCATTTGTTTTTATTTAAAATTTAGTCCGAACATTTCTGTAAGAAGTAAATAAATGACACAGAAATTGCCTTGCAACTGACGGTAAGGTTGCTCCGCTGTCGTGCCTCTATTTCTAGAAAAGCAACAGGAGTTGAAAGTATACGTGCCTCTATTTCTAGAAATGCAACAGGTGTTGAAAGTGGGCGTGCCATGGCACGTACACTTCTAACGTCTGCTTAAAGTGTATGTGCCATGGCACGTACAATTTCTAGAATTAAGTTACGTACAAGGCCGTCCACCTTCAGCTACTGCTGCTTTTTTTAAACTATAGGAACGTGGGCTGGGAAACATTGTCAGATTCGAGGCAATCTCTGCCCGTTAGATCGAACTGAAATAAAATATCGTCTTGCGGTATTATTTTAAATAAAAAATGAAACGGATTTAGTCACAACCTTCAGCCATAACGATTATATGAAATCGAATGTTTATTTTTGGCAAACTCTCGATTTGTTGTATTAATATGTCCTCTTAAGCATGAAAAAAAAACTGTTTGTTTACTTCTTGCAAAAATGTTCGAACTACATTTAAATAAAAACAAATGACGGTTTTCTTTAAAATTTGATTTTTTAAAACACTATAAAAATCTGGATAACGTAAAAGTAGTCATTAGGACTTTGGTACACCAGATTAATTTTTTAAATAGTAAAAGAAAGTATTAAATTCGTAAAAAACAACAACAAATAAACAAATAAAAACAAGCAGTAGTCGATATTGAATTCTGTGTATTCCTATTTACTTAGCTCCCCACGAGAGCAGAGTTAGACACGACATCGGTTCTACCGTGGAGAAAATCCAGCTCCCCAAAAAGGACACTGTGGATTTGGACAAAAATAAAAATTGACTCAGTTTATAAGAATATCTCCTCCACTGACCGAGGGCAGAAAAGATGAAATGCAGTATCAGAACACATACTACACTTTTCTTTAAAAAAAAATCATATTGAATAAAGTTCAGTCTTAATATGAATTGGACCGTGTTCCTTTCTTTAAGAAAAATGCATTTCTTTTAGTTTCTAAAACTTTTTTTAAAGCTAGCATTCATTTTCGACTATTGCATGTAAACACATGAATGCTAGCTTTAAAAAAAAGTTTTTTTTTTTTCAACGTTAATACTTCGATGATATTGTCATTTACTATTTAAAAGATTAAACTGGCGTACCAAAACGTAAATTTTTTTTCTTCTTCAAACTTAAGGGAACACCTGAAATAAATGTTTGTTTACGTTTCACGAATATTTTCTAATTAGTGTTTTACTGATGTAAATTTGTTATTGGGTTAAGAAATTCAAATTTTAAATAAAACTGGCATTTGTTTTTATTTCAAATTTAGTCTGAACATTTTTGTAAGAAGTAAATAAGTGACGAGCAGATATTGCCTAAATTAGACGTACATAAATAGTACGACGACCCACCGTAATCATATAAATAAATTTTCTTTTTTAAGTTTTGGGGAGTTATCTCCCTTTATTTTTCCCTCTTTCATTTAATATTCTTTAATTCAAGGAATTTTCGTTTCTTTAAAAGTACTATTATTCGTTTTTTTTTTTTTACTATTAGTAGTATTTAAAGCAAATCAAACAAAAAGAAGACAACAAACTGTAAGTATAGATTTCTCTTGATTTTATTTAAATTAAAGTTGTCATCAGAGAACGAAGACACGGAAATAAATAAATAAATAAAGTGATTATTTATCTTCCTCCCTCCCACAAGGTCAGGGATTAAAAACCCAGCATTCTGGTCCACAAAATAATAGCTTAGTGGGGGTGGGGGTCATGGGTATTAGTAACAAACTAACCCCTTCTCAAGTTGGGATGTGCAAATTGAATGGCCGCAGGCCGATCCCCAAAATGTAAAAACAAAAATTCAGGAAATCAACCAAGTGAAAATGTATTATTATTTTATTATTATTTACTCAAGTTACATTATAAGTACTAATAAAAAACGCATGAATTAAACATAAAAAAAAAAAAATGAAAACAAAACACTGTAGATGTTAATTAAAATATTTAAAAGACATATTTCTTATATATTACGAAAAAAAGCCCCTTAATTCCGTGTTAATAAAATCAATATAACTCGAAGAAAAATTAATTTATTGAATTAACGATATTATTAAATAAGCATTGTTTAATGAATATTTTCACTAAAAAAAATAATATACTTGCAAAAAATATTTTATGTGATTTTAATAAGAGTTTCCGGGAAAATTTAAAACACGATATTACCATGACGCATGAAAAATCATCAGCGTAAGAATTTTTTTTATAATCTTGAAAATAACGAACAAAAAATTGAAAGAAACTTGGCCGTTCTAAACAAAATAATTTTAAAAAATGGGATGATTTTTACTTACGATTAACTTGAAGGTGCAATAAACAGACGGGATTTGCATCGCCACTCGCTGCTATCAAAATAAAAAAACGTGTTTATATGACAAAGAAATGTAAAGAACCTCGTTTTCATTTCATCTATTTTGCTCAAATTTTGGATAAAATTGATTGTTGGTGTAAATTGTATTTCTTGTCCTGAAATAAAATTCTAATTTACTTTTTAAAGTTTTGAGAATCGAATTTTAATTCAATGTTTTAATCACTGCCGGCCATATTGTTTTTCCATGAACCAAAAATATTTTTATGACGTAACAAGTTTTATTACATACAAAAAATCCAAAGTTTTTGATATGAGAATAAACTTTGAACATTTTTTAATACAAAAAAGCTCGTTTAAAAGAAAATGAAAAAGTTAAAACTAAAATATATTGGTCGCATCCATACTCAAGTTGTTGGTTGTAAAGTTACGCAACACGCGTGCAGATCAAACAAGTTAGGCTGCTCAGTCTGACTGAGGGAGCCTTTGGTGTCTGTTTACAACTGAGCAGAGAGATAAAATCTGATATGAGCTAGATAAAGAATGCATTGTTCACTGCGTTGGCAATGGATAATTTTGTGATATATCGACTATTTGTTTGTGTTTTACCCCAATTTTTGTTGTCGTTTTAATTGAGATTTTAACTACACAGAACAAATCTATAAATATTATTTCACACAACACATTTTTTTAGACTTCTTTATTCCAGTTTTGTTTCATTATATTAAAACATTTTTTAAATATTTATTTTGTTTTTAAGGAGATTCTTATCAACATCTCATTTATTATTGTGGTAGTTTATCACAACAATCTTAGCCAATACATTATTTAATGTTTTGCCAGGTGAGGTTAAATCTGTATCAGTCATTAATTGAGTTTGATTTCACACTTCATTGATAAAAAAGTTTATAAACACTAAACTAATAAATAATAATATTTTAATAAATAAAGTTATCTTGTCGGCTTTGAGAATTAGCATCGAATTTGAGTCATTGATACTTGACTCTGTGGCTACTTTATCTTTTCTCTGATTTTAACATGTCTTTTTACAATATCAATGTCTTTGGTATCAGTTGGTTTGAGAAAAAAAAAAAAAATCTAAAACATTTATTCTGGTTAAGATGGCAACGATTTTAAATAAGGACTCAAATAATGTAAGGGAGATAAATCTTTGCAGCGTACAATTTGGCTTACCTTCCTTAGATTATTTGAGTTATTATAGAGCATTTTCTTACATCTCTTCTCTATATTAACAATTGTTTTCCTTTGCTTTGTGTCTATTTTTACTTTACTTTAATCTAAATTTTGTTGAGCTAATAAATAATAAAATCTCAAAATTCCACAAAGAATAAACTGACAATCAACATTTTCTGATGACTCATTTATTCACATGAGCTTGCGTTTTTGGGTAAATGACAAAATAGATCCAATCAGTCTATCTATTTTAAAAAAGAAAGAAAAATCAAAATTATTAATTTTCTCCTACTAAACATTTAATATAATTAAATAGAATTATGCATATTAACTGATGAGACTAGATGTTTTTACAAATAAGTCATCATTTATCAAGTCATCATTTATCAAGCCAGTCGAACATTAGGGTTAATGAGAAAGATGGGGTAGAGTAATGAAGAAGAATATTATGAGAGGATTAAAGATGGAAGGAAAACAGGTTGATTAATTGTTATGGGGACGGTTTATTACAATTTAGATGGCAAATCAAAACTACTAATATGACATTGAATATTTGTATTTAAGATACTAATCTTATTCAACCTAAATGATATAGTTTTGAATTTATTCTGTAAATTTGGTGAATAATGAAAAATGTTTGTGTTAATACTATCTCTTTTTTGCAGACACACATTGTGAAAAATGCCAATATTCAAATTCACAGATGAATTGGTGAATTTATAAATGAATGGAAATATCCACAGAAGAAGACAAACGCTTTTCATATAAAATATTTACATCTGCTTTTTCAGATTATTCAAACGAAAAGGCTCATCTGACAATACATACTAAAAAGTATATTTTTAACAAGTAGTTTTAGATAGTCATTCAGTTTGAAAAAATAAATATATAGTTGCACCGATATTTTCCGTTGCATATATTAAAAAAAACACATACAATGCAATACAAACTAAAAATATGCATTTGAAATGTGCGGATCTACATTTTCAAAGAGTTCCTGCATAAATATACTAATAAATTTATAACAAACTTAATTGCACTGAACAACTGAACTAATAATATAAGTGCATTTATAAATAAATAAAAATATAGAAAACAAATCCTTTTTTATATTGATATCATCATCTGCTTTTTCAGAATATTCAAATAGAAAAATTCATCTGACAATTATATTTTTAACAATTTGTTTTAGACAGATATTCAGTTTGAAAAAAACCCAATAATATATAGTTGCAAATATATTTTCCTTTCATATAAGTGGCTCAGGGAATAGTTACCATGAAAAATCACATGCGTTTGTTTTATATTTATAAAACAAAAATATATACTTGAAATGTGTGGATCTACATTTCCAAAGAATTACTCTATAAAAATACAATACATTTATAAAGACGTTAGTGGCACATGACAACTAAACACGGTAGAAATCATTTGATGCTCAATATATTCTGAAAAGTTTAAAACGACATGCAAGCATGTACAGAAAAGAAAGAAAATTCATATACAGATAGCGGATCTGTGTTTTCTGATGAACCCACTTTCAGAAAACGCATGCAAATACACACAGAAGTGGGTGGAACTTCATTTTCTCGGGAATCAAATTTGGAAACACATGGGCGATTACACTCCAGAGAGAAGAATTTTCCCTGTCAAGTGTGTGGGTCTACATTTTCTTGTGAATCTGCTTTGACAAAACATGTTCGAATACACACGGGAGAGAAACCCTTTTCATGTGATGTTTGCGGATCAGCATTTGCTGTTAAATTTACTCTGACAAGTCACAAGAAAATACACACGCAAGAGAAACCTTTTCCCTGTAAAGTTTGCAGATCTTCATTTTCTCAATTATCAAATTTAAGAACTCATATGCGAATACACTCAGGAGAGAAACCATTTTCCTGTGAAATTTGTGGAACTGCATTTTCAAACAAACTGCAGTTGAAAGTGCACATGAGAGTACATACAGGAGAGAAACCGTTTTCTTGTGATGTGTGTGGATCTGCCTTTTCTGTGAAATTCACCTTGACAAAGCACCAGAGAACACATACAGGAGAGAAACCGTTTATTTGTGAGGAGTGTGGATCTGCATTTTCTCAGAAAGCAAATTTAACAGCTCACATGCAAAAACACTCGGGAGTTAATCCATATACCTGTACAGTTTGTGGATCTTCATTTTCTAGCAGTTACAAATTAAATATACACATGCGAATACATACTGGAGATAAACCCTTTTCCTGTGAATTATGTGGATATGAATTCTCTCAAAAATCTGCTTTGACAGTACATATGCGCATACACACAGGAGAGAAGCCATTTTCCTGTGAAGTGTGTGGATTTGCTTTTTCGTACAATAAATCTTTAAAAAAACACATGCAAGCACATATAGGAGAAAAAACATTTTCTTAAACTGTTTGTTAGCATTTGCTTCGATGAACTGTGCAATCGTTCACTAGACCAGCTTAATTCCTGTCCTGAAATCTGGCAAAACAACAACATAAATAAATACCCTATGAAAGAATAGAAAATTATTTTCCACTACTTCACTCAAGGTTTGAGAAGTGGAGAAAAACATAGTATTTGAGGTGTCAATTCTTAAAAAAGACCCTGTATATAAATGTAATTCATAAGCAAATCAAGTATTCACCCCAGAAGGAACACCTTAATCTCTAAGAACTAACTGAACTAAAGTAAATAGAGACCCCATATTGTAAGATTTATGGTTCTTTATTTTCTGATAATTCAACTTTTAAAAATCAAATGGAAATACATAAGGAAGCACATTTTCTTTGAAGCCTATGAATTGTTTTTTCCTAAGATTTGAAAATCTTATTGTACTTTGGCACATGAAAAAAACTGTTCTCCAGTTTTATTTTTGTATATATTTTTCAGATATTATTTGAAAGCGCACAAATATATTTTGTAGATAATACACATATTAGGTTATTTATTGAGATTCCTATTAAAAACTCATGGGAATACACACCAGAAAGAAAACGCTTTTATACAATATGGATTGAGAAATTTTTAGAGTGTATATGTTTTTGGATCAGATGGGAATCCACATGGGAAAAACTAAACATGTTCATTAAATTCAGATTTGATAAACTACATGTTTAAATTTTTTACGAGATATCAACCCATTTTGCGCTATTCATCTGTCCATTCCTATTGCAGTACTGTCAATAACTAATATTTCTGTAAAAAAAATGCATAATAGAAGGATTTTAGCAAGAAAATTTACACATTTTGTGAAATGTTTTCAAAGAATTGTTTACAGAGGCAACTCTGGTAATCTTCATGTAAATTACCTTCCTTGCATTTTATTTAAAAATATTAAATTCCTTTTTTAATTAACTCTTAGACATTGCAATGTATGCTATGGTTTATTAACAGGGAATGGCCTCAATGTTTACACCAATATTTTTGTTTCATTGCATAAATATAGAAATCCGTTTAGAAAAATAAAATATATTTCAATTCAATTTTTTTAAATCAAAGATCTACTACTACTTCTTCGTGTCAAAAACAATTTGTGTCCAATCAGAGAAACATTTTGGATTTTACTGTTTTATAATATTTTTGTGTGATAAATATTAGTTTAGTGCTGACACTCAAACATTCCAGATTTTTCTTCAAAATCCATTTATTAATAAAAGCAAGACTGGTTCTACTAGGATAATTAAGGAGTTTTGCAGACTTCTAGCAAAATAAATATGGAAAATCAAGCAAAAAATCTTGTGCCAGGTAAGGAACAGTGAGAAAAACAAATTAACTCAGAATTACACAACGGGAAAGACCCCAAAACCGTTTTTATCAAACTGGTTGACAGATGATGAGGACAGGATATAGCATGTGCATGACAAAATAATTCCTGAATTCTTTAGATCAGGATTGATAATTTGGATCATTCGGACTGCTGTTCTCATCTTTAGTGTTATTCTCTCAACATTTCTGCCAATGTAACCTCCAATGTTTTTCAGGTTTATCTTGTCAAACTCGAAAATCTTTCTGACGAACTCGGGAATCTGTACGGTATTTCGAATGTCATGGCTAACAGAACGAGAACATGCTACTCCCATGGATTAAATAAAGATTCCGTCAAAGATTCCATAGAGATTCCTGAGTTCAACAAGATACACCTGAAGAAGGTTGGAGTTTACGCTGACCAGATTAGAACAGTAGTCCAAATAATACAAAAGTATTTCTATAATGTTAAAAATATATAGTTGAGTTTTCTTTTTTCCATCTACACCTAACGTAATCATTGGCAAAAGTGTTTCCTACCAATGGATTATTTCTTCATGGATGCTTGTCAATTAAATTATTTTGACTTAGAATTTATGAACACCTGTTGTCATGTCATGTGGTTAGAATTGAGAAGGGTATATTTTATATCTCTAATTCCCTTTACAAAAATGAATCAACCTATATACTTTATATGAAGTCAGTTTGAAAACTAATGAAACTGGTTGTGCTGTGCGAGCTATGGGCGAAAGAGAGATAGGCAGATTGTGTTATCATCTAACATGATATCCTAGAGTATTGGCTTTCTGTAACTGGTGTTTTTTTTACAAGCTTTTGTTTACACCTCTTCTTCACCGCGACAATGCACCTGCTCACAGTTTCTGATGGAAGAACATTGTCAGACTCGAACAACTTTCTTATTCACCTAATCTTGATCTGTGACATTTTTCTTGTCTCCAAGTTTTAGGTTATTATTGTTTTGAAGGTTTGGCTATGTTTAAGACGGCCATATGGATATGCTACAAAGATCGTTTCAGCTTGTGGCAGAGAAGGGTAGGAAAGGATGGGAAGTGGAAACGATGCTTGGAATCGAAATTAATTGTTTGTGATTCCAGTCCCATTACACTTAAGATACATAATTTGAATTGTTCAGACTACTATTCTCATTTTGGTTGTCATATTCACAATGCTTCAGCCAATGTAAACTTCAAATTTTATCAGGTGCACTTTTTCCAACTCAGGAATCTTTATGTTGAACTTGGTAACCTATACTAAAATTACTACTCCACAATGGCTGATAGAATTAGAGGTACTGTTACAGCTTTTGAACCATATGAAATCGACTTTTGCTAACACGTTTACATTAACGGCCAGAAGATGCCGACCAAAAAGTTGCTTTTGTCTGGTTCAAAGCATCGAATGAGAACAATTTACCCCCATGGATTAAATAAAAAGTTCAGTTTGAAATTCTATAGAAGTTCCCGAATTTGACTATTAGGTTCTCAAATACAAAAAAAAATACACCTGAAGAAGGTGGGAAGTTTCATCGACCGAAACGTTGTGAATATAAAAATAAAAGGATACAAATTATCAATCCTCATCTGAAAAATTCAGAAAGAAATAGCATCGTGTATAATTCAATAGAAATAGACTGTTTGGGGCTTAACTGGGGGAAAAATGCCTAGCTAAATTTAATATCATTGGAGAACTTGTCTTGAATAATATTTCTTAAGTGAAACTTTTAAATTATGCTGTTGTAAGTCTTAAATATTCATTACATCATTAAGTATTTTGAATAAATTAGACTGTATCAGCCTATAATCACTGAGCATTAAACCCAGAACCAAATGCTAAGAAACTGATTTTGTTCTTAGAATAACTCTATGTTCTGTAGAATCATTTCAAAAGTTCTCAAGTTCTTTTACACTAAATCAACGTCTCAATTTCTTCTCAACGAATTACTACATAGTTGTAGGTTTCAATAGTATTGGATATGAAAATAAATTTTAAAAATGATCAAAATACAACTAGAAAGGTGGTTGTAGTAATACTGGCTATTAAGTATGCCTAATTAGCCAAAGAGTAGGAAAGTGCCTATATATAATTCTCTCTAAGGAGAGTGGCAAAGGAAGCTTGACTAGCCACTAATAAAGCTAACCTTACACTTCAAAACAGTAGTATAATCAGTATACAGAGTGTGGCATAAGTAATGCCCTTTTTATTTCTATTTTTTCTAATGCCTAAATAAATAACGCCTGTTATAATCTTATATGCGATTGAAAACAAATCTAAGTCATTTGTGACGCTCTTCCAGTGTTGGTGCCCACACTATTATGTCATCTTGCATGTTTCTGGCTTCTTCAATGCCTTCTATAATGCGGGAACTTTATATCTGAAATATTTCGCTGGCACTATGTATGTCATATGGGAGGCTAGTAAATTTGTAACGTCTGAAGGGAGTGCTAAAGATCAGGAGTTAGGAGCTGTCCTTATCGACAGGGATCTGCCAGAATCCCTTGCTGGCATCCATTTTAGAGAAAAACTTTGGAAATGCTCTCCTTGTATAGCCTTGTTGAGGTTGCGTAGATCAAGACAGATGCGCAGGGATCCATTGGGTTTCATCAACGATCACAAGTGAGTTTATTGTATAGGTTCGCTGACAGAGTTGGTGATTCCCAGCTTTTAGTTTGTCTTGTAGTGTAAAGGGAATTTTCCTTGGAGGGTTGATAAGAGGATGGACAGAAGAGTCAATTATGTGGTGTTTTTTTTTTAAAGTCCCGAGTGCACCAAAGCAGTCTTGATATTATTTAGAAGAGCTGGAAGATTTGCATCAATCTAAAAATTTACTTAATCAAATTGAGTTTCTCGCAGGTGGTGGAACCTAGAACTGGTAGTGGAGATATTATCAGCAACAATTTTTGGAGGCTGTGCATTTACCCAGAACGGAAATGTTTGTGCCATTGTAGGTAGTGAGGCTGATAGAGGTTGGACTGAGTTTTAGTCGCTGGTAGAGCCTGTTGTATGTTGCTTTGGGCAGTACATCGATTTCAGCTCCAGTATCAAGTTTGAAATTAACGCTGTTGCCGTTGATGTCCAGGTTAACTGTCCACGGATTGGCTTGTCCATCATGGTTGAGAGTGGTGATGGCGAGTGCAATTGCTGCCTGGTTGTGGAAGGGTTGTATCTTGTGCTCAGAGGCCTTAGAAAGATGTTAGATGGGGGCGGGATTGAATCTGAGTCTGAGGAGTATGCTTATACTCGGCGAACTGTCATTTGGACAGATCAGCAACTGGAAAAATGTCCTTTGTGATTGCAGTTTGTGCATCGCTTGTAAAATGCTGGGCACTGGCACAGCACAGAATTTGTAGGAGCTGATCTGTCATTGCCTGTCACGTGCTGGGTCCCATTTGGGTGAGTTGCCGTCAGGGGAAATTTCTTCTCTTTGGTCTGTGTGATAGCTGCACGTCTGCATCATATCCCTCTGTACTTGCTAGTACCTTGTCTGGTTTCTTGTTTCGTCTGCTGCTTGACCAGCTTGGATTGTTTGGTCCAATGTGACGTCATGCTCTCTCAACAGGTGTTCCCTGAGACGAAGATCGTTTGTCCTAATAATGAAAACGTCTTTAATTAAAGAGTCTGTCCCCCAATTTATTGTCTATGGCACGTTGACGAAGTACTGTGACAAAATCTTTGAACTTCTGTCCATTCGCTTGCTTGCTGGTGAGAAATTTGTGTTTCAGGATCGTCAGCTAGGTTTTCTTGACTGAAATCAAGATGTTTTGAAGCCGGGGGAATGTCCATGATGCTTGTGGATAGGTGCATATCTGATGAAGTTTTAATCACAATAATGTTTTTAGGATTCAAACCGGAGCAATCCAAACAAATTCAGGAGAAAGAGGAGAAAGAAATCGTAACAAAACTGAACCAATTCAAGAAAAGAGACTTCATTAGCTTGAAAAAATTAACGTTGATGACGGTTATGCAGCTATTAGCCTGATGCGAACGCACGTGGAGATTTCTATCTAATATTATCTAGAGTAAAATAAAAAGACATTGATATATATTACCGGACGCTAGATAAAGGCCTTAATCCATTAACAGTTGTTTCAGGAAATACATAATCAAAAGGAGACAAGATGCATATGGATTAGCAAAATACGAGTGCGTGTCTTATGTGTTTTTATTTCGTAGCTTCTTTACAGGTAAATTAGCACTGGTCGGAATTACCCGGTGTATGCCTGCAAGTTCTTATATTATTAATTTTTTAATCTAACTGAACAAAAGTGTATTACAGTAGATTGAGAAATTAATATAATGATTCATCAGAGTAAAAGAAAAATGTTTGATAAAAGATGTTTACTACAAACCACTATTCAAAAATAGAATGCACTGTTTATAATGATAAAATAAGATAAATTAATCAATCCTGAAATAATTTTTCAAAAATAGTTGAAAGATAACCTGTCAAAATAAACTAAGCAAATATAAAAAAAACGGTTCAATCACAGTTTAAGATTTATAAAGAGTTAGCAACCATGCAGGGGCCAACTACATGGTCTGAAGAACGCAAGACGAGAAACTGCCAATCACCATGCCCTGTTGATGCTGTCTCCAAACAAAACGGCAGACTGAAATTCTGAAAATGCTCATAATTTTTGGTGCTTACACAGCTAAAAGCACAAGTGAAAATCGCAGTTCCAAATAAATTAACCGGAAAACTCTTTGATATACTTACGTATCAGGCAAAAGTAGGTATCTACACCAAAAATTAGGGAAAATTATCAAGTCGGATTTTAATTAAAAATAAAATTTAATTTAATTTTGATTAAAAATAATCAGTTTTATTGTATTTTGCCGATCTGCAATTAATAAGAGCAGAAACACATGTAAATCAAGGGGAGATAAGTCAGTCTGTAACGTAAACAAGTAATAATGAATGGCGGATCGACAAAATACGATAAAACTGATTTTTATTTTTAATTAAAATTCTACCTAATAATTTTTCTTCATTTTTGGTGAGGATACTTTTTTTTTCTTCATATGTAAATATATACAAGATATTTTAAAGTTTATAATGGGGGTTTACTTCATTATTTAAACTAACAAATTTTTGCTAGCCTGCGAATACGGTATCATAACGAACGATTATATACTACACTGCTCCTCCTACTTTGGAGGAGGAGGTAATGCCTGGGAAAGTGCATCATGATTAAAATATATAAACTACACTACCCCTAAATGAGGAGCTTCTCGACAACAGAACGGATACTATACTAAAAAAAAAACCGGAGAGGTAATGTTTAGGCGGGATGGTATCATGACGACAAAACATATTACACTATCTTCCCCCCCCCCAAAAAAAAAGGAGGAAGTAATGCGTTTGAGATGGCACCATGATGAACAAATATATATTACACTAGGCCTACCCCGAGTTGAGCATAAAAATAGTACATTAACAGAAGTATAGTTTTAGCTTCAAACAGATACCAAATCTCCATTAGTAATAGAAATAGTACAGTAAACGATTTGTATACTTTTAATGTTCTGTAACTGCTTTCATTTTTTTTTTTCAAATTAGATTTCGTTCAAAATTCTGTTTCTGATGCATGAGAAAAATCAAAGAATGCCTGTTGTCGGAAAAGTAGTAAAAACAAAAAGACTTACCCTTAGTCCGGGTAGCTTGCTATCAAGACTTAGAGTTAGTGGTAGGGTAAGTCATTTTTTTTACTCCCGTATTTCGAAAAAAGAGCTTAAACAAAATCTAATCTTGAAATAAAAACAAACTTGAAAAAAGTTTCTGAACGTTAAAAGTAGGTCGGTAGAAAATTAATTTTTTAAGGGCAGCACTATATAAAGTGCTGCCCTTTAAAAATGAATTAGTAGAATAGTACATTAATAGAAGTAATAGGATAGTTTCAGCTTGAGACAGACATATACCAAATCTCCATTAGTGATAGATAAAACGTAAAATGATCACTAAATGATCATAAGGACCATAAAGCATTATTGATCACACAAACAACAAAAAAAAATCAGAAGTATTATTATATTAAAATATAATAATACTTCAGATTTTTTTTTTAATTCAAGATTGGCAGAATTCTGGAAATACAAATCAATGGTTACTCGTTCTGTCCTACAGTATGTGATCAATAACACTTTCTAATCAGGAAGTGAGTGATCATTTTACGTCAAATTTATATATTTGTTGAACAAAGTTTTCATGAGCATGGAAAGTAGTGTGGCCCTGTTTAGAGCTCAACAGTTTTTTAACAAAACTAGAAGTTAATCTTTTCACAACTTTAGCATAGACACAATTTCTTCTCCATGTGCATGTCTCCCCTTGTTCGCTGACCAATCAGCTGTTGTTGAGGCATCAGCAGCAGCTAGCAAACCGTATAAAACGTTTGCGTTTTCAGCTCATTAGGTACTTGTTCTGAGAGGATTTTGATGGCTAGCAGTTCTCATTCGTCCTCTACCCTCGGGCACTGTGTCGTATCTCTCAGTCTGAGTGGTAGGGAGTACTGTAATGTTAAACTAGCAATTATGGTCAACCTATGCTGTGACATCATTCTCGGGCATAAATTTCTGTGTCGGCACTCATCTGTGGAAATACCTTTTGGAGGACCCCTTCCCCCTCTCACTGTCTGTAGGCTGACCGCCATTAAAAATATCCCTAACCCCTCTCTGTTTACCAATCTAACCTTGGACTGTCACCCGATAGCTGTTAAATCCCGGTGGCATACCTTACCTGATGCTAAATTTATTAAATCGGAAGTCTCCTGTATGCTAAAGGAAGGTATCATTGAGCCCTCTCAATCCCCGTGGCGAGCTCAAACGCTTGTGGTATCTCCAGAAAATCACAAAAAAAGACTTGTTGTGAACTACTCCCAAACCATAAATCGGTTCACTCTCCTTGATGCTTATCCTCTTCCTCGAATGGAGGATATGGTAAATGAGATTGCCACCTACAAACTATTTAGCACTCTTGATTTGACCAGCGCTTATCATCAGGTTGCTATCAAGCCAGAAGAACGAAAATACACAGCCTTCGAAGCTGCTGGATCTCTGTATCAGTTTCGTCGAATCCCGTTTGGAGTAACCAAGGGAGTAGCGAGTTTCCAACGAGTCATCGATGATGTCATCAAGCGAGAAGACCTTCGAGGAACCTATGCCTACATCGACAACGTTACCATTTGTGGAGAAGATCAGGTTATGCATGATACTAATTTAAAAGAGTTCATGGATGCAGTAGCGAAGTCCGGACTGACGCTGAACGAAAACAAGTGTCACTACTCACTTACTTCTGTAGACTTGCTTAGGTATACCATAAGCAAGGGCTCCGTAAAACCTGACTCTGATAGGCTCAAGGGATTGATGGACTTGCCAGAACCTCGAGATCTCCCTTCTCTTCGACGAGCAATGGGGATGTTCTCTCACTATTCCAGGTGGATCTCGAACTTCTCTAAAAAGCTACACCCCCTTATCAGAGTTACCAACTTTCCCCTCACTAAGGAACAAGCAGACGCCTTCAGGTACCCGAAGAAGGAAATTGCGAAATCGTCCCTAGTGGCCATAGACTCTTCTCTCCCTCTCGAGGTCGAAACCGATGCTTCGGAACATGCCATCGCCGCCGCCTTAACCCAAAACTCTCGTCCCGTAGCTTTCTTTTCAAGAACTCTTACTTCTGCCAAACAGAAGCACTCTTCTGTTGAAAAGGAGGCATACGCTATCGTGGAGGCGATCCGAAAATGGCGACACTTATTGCTCGGGAAGCATTTTAAGTTAATCACAGATCAAAAATCTGTCTCTTTCATGTTCGATCCTAAAAGCAAAATAAAAAATGAGAAGGTCACAAGTGGAAGTTGGAACTTGCTTGTTTCAGCTACAACATCACGTATCGCACGGGGAAACAAAATGCTGCTGCAGATGCCTTGTCTCACATTTGCTCTACTACTACCTCAGCTGACAAGTTACATTCCTTGCACTCAGACTTATGTCACTCTGGGGTCACCCGAATGCTACATTTTGTCAGGAGCAAGAATCTGCCATACTCAGTGGAAGATGTAAGAGTGGTAATAAGAGTCTGTCAAGTCTGCTCGGAGATAAAACCGAGATTCTTTAATGCGCCACCTCAAACGCTCATAAAAGCAAGCCAACCCTTTGAAAGACTAAGTGTAGACTTCAAAGGACCATTACCTTCGAATGCCTGCAACCGCTATATACTGACCGTTATTGACGAATACTCTCGCTTCCCCTTCGCATTCCCTTCTGCCGATGTCTCAGCTGCAACTGTCTGGAAACATCTAACAAATCTATTTTCTGTTTTTGGAAATCCCTCTTTTGTACACTCTGATTGTGGTACAGCTTTCATGTTGGACGAACTAAAGGAATTCCTGTGCTCCCGAGGCATTGCTACCAGCCGAACGACCGCCTTTAATTCTCAAGGTAACGGACAGGTGAAGAGGTACAATGGTATCATCTGGCAAACAGTGAGTCTGGCTCTCCGGTCGAGAGATCTCCCTGTTACCAATTGGGAAAAAGTGCTAGATGTAGCCCTCCACAGCATCCGCTTGTTGCTCTCCACCTTGACTAATTGCACTCCTCATGAACGTCTCTTCAACTTCCAAAGGAAATAAGCCACTGGAGATTCCATACCTACATAGTTAACAAAAGCTACATTCGTCCTCTTGAAGCGCCATGTACGTGGAAGCAAATACGAGCCCCTAGTCGAGCCCTTTGACGTACTCGAAGTCAATCCCAACTATGCCCACGTGCGTTTCAACAGTGGACGAGAGACTACAGTGTCCCTACGTCATTTGTCTCCATGGGGTGATAGAACAAGCAGTTCGGATACCGAAATTAATCCTATGCCAGAGAACCTACAGATACAGACTGCACCTCTCCAGTCTAACACTTCTCCAGTTCATGAAAAATCCATCGTTTAGAATTCGGTTCCTACCCCTGCCCACTCCCCATCCTCGGAAGATTGCCAAAGTATATTTTCAGAAAATGCTGATGAGCTGAATATTCGACTCTCTACCACAATCCGCCAAAGTCCTCGGTATCTAGTTGAAAACTATCAGCTGAGAGTCCGACAAACTTTTCTTCCCCAGACGAACATACAGCCCTGAACTTTCCTGTGTGGGTGAGAATGTGATGAAAAGAACTCTTTACTTCTTCTGTGCTACGGAAGTGAATTACTTCCCTTTGCTACTTCCGTTTCCTTTCTCTGTAAATACGCCATTACTTCTTCCTGGAGGCTTCGCTCCCTGCGTTATATCTTTGCCGAATAAAGCTTTATCAAAAGCAAACTCAGTCTCCTCAAACTCATTCATTCATTCATTCATTACAATCACCATCTACTATTGTGCTACAATCAGCAGTTCCCTATCCTAGCAGCGACCCTGCTTTCTACGTCCTAAACTATGTGATCAATAATGCTTTGATGCTTGCAAGGATGCTTTGACCAATTAGGATTGGAGTGATAGAGGATATTATCAGCATTTTGATCCCGTTGAAAACAGGTGAACCATGGTTGCCGATGGCGATGTCGCAACTGAGTTCATCCAGAATATGGATTCTGCCATTTTATAACGAAGGACCCCACACGATCCTGGTGACGGTACCAATATGTAACAGGTACCCCACTCTCTTCGACACCGTGGGTATCGTTGTCGGCCACTCACGCACAGGTGTTTGATATCCTGGTCGCGGTGCCAAGTATAACAGATACCTCACTCTGATCCAGTGTCACTGAACCACTTACAAGTGGTTCAGTGACACCGGATCAGAGTGAGTACATACATAGGTGGTCCGCTCGTGTCTCTATCTGTGCTCACATCTCTCTACACAGAAATCTTGCCAGACCGTGAACACCCTCTTGGCCGATGATCGTTTTAGTGGCAGTAAAAACAAAGATGTGTCGAATTCCCTCCAAGGTCGTGATGACGGCGATGATGATGATTTCGTTGATTCTGTGAAGGCAAGGTTATTCAAGCAGAACAAATCGACAATAGGAATAATGGCAAACAACTCAGCGATTTCTTTTCGTATAAAATAATTATTAACAAGATAAACAATTGTTTTTAAAACGTCGAATTAAAGTCTATCTGTTGATAAAATGTCCTTTGGGTTAAACTATCTCGTCGTCTCTCTGTGCGCAAATTAATTTACAATGATTATTTTCACAAGTTGTACTAATTAATTAGAAAACGATGGCTGAGCCCAGGCTACGACTCCCACGGGATCCGAGAATTGCGACCCGCTCAGGCCAAGATCTCAGTTCCAACTAACTGTGTCACTGTTCTCGTTCTAAACCCAAAAAGTCCTTTCTCTTCCCAAAACCGTGTAATTCATACCCTTTCTTTCTCAAACATCCCTCTTCCCCCCTGGGGGTGGGTGGTGTGCGCGCTACAGACTTACTCTCTTTCTCTCTGGGAGGCTGGGGAGGGGCGCGTCTCTTCACTGATTCAGATAATTTGAATTTCTCTATGAGATTCCATTGCCATGATAATAAAACACATTACTCGCTTTCTCTGTCTCTCAAGCGTTGACACCCCCACCAGCCCACTGGTGATTAGAACTCTGCCCGAATTCCAAAAGCATTCTGGTAAGCGTGGTTCATTGTGGGGCGATGTTTAATGTCGACAACCTAAGGAACCTTTCCAGACATTTCGACGCCATCCCCCAGTTTGTTTTGTATAGCTGATTCTGTGTGGAATATATACTAGTCTTAATTCTCTACCTCATTTCTACGTAGGGTCCTAATTATTCTGCCATAATTTATGCCCCTTACATGTATATTGGAAGACATTATGCGATGTCTGACCTCCTCGGGTATTCGAGAGACTGGCATAATACAAGTGGAGCAGCCCAGAGTCTAACATAGATATGTCCGAGAATGTGGTTCCCTTGATGATAGAAATATGCGTTGACAAAGGGTGATTGCTGCGCAGATTGTTGCTGAAAGTTAAATAGATGATATCGAGTTTGGTGAACCAAGGGACAAGCCATCACATCTCGTTTGGTCTGTACTGGAAATCCTTATCCCCGGCAGTAGAAAGAGTGTTTGCAGGAGGCATCTCCTTTTCCGTTGTTGCGATGTATGCCTGGGCATGAGGTGGGTGCCGGTACCGACAGTTGCATCCCTGGAAGCATGCATAGCCCTTCATGTAGTTTTGGCAGACATCGGTATCCTGACTGTGTTCATCATCCCTGCATGCCTGATAGTGGGTCTGGTCTTGTTTGGTGTTGTGCAATCTCTTTTCTCCTGCAGACGGAACACTTGCCTGTCCATATTGTGCGGTTTACTTTGCCCGATTCGATCGGTGTGGCCTGTTTGTGTAATAAGCGATAGGGTCATGATTAGTTGTGTCATCAGTTTTGACACCGCAGTCAATATATCGTTGTGCATCACTTGTATCCCGCTCGCTGTATAATGTCCTGATGATGTGTGGGTATAGGGTCGGTGTCCAGGCCTTCACTTTCTCACTCATCAACATCGCGCCCATGAGAGAAAAGACAGTATCTGCCAGCATTTCTCGTGGATTGTCTGACTTGAATTTGGCTTTTCTGTGGACCGCAGCCTCTCTAATCGTGTTCTCCAGTCTGCTGGCAAAATCGGTAAACTTCTCACCATCTTGTTGTTGTAGATCCCAAGCCCAGCTGAGGTGTTGAAAGTTCGTCATTTGGCTGCCGTGGGTCGCTATGAGGTATGCCTTGAGTTGTTCGAAGGTGGAGGTCTTGTGTTGGGAGTTCGTAATTTGCTGAAATATACCTTCATTCAGAAGCTGTTTACAGATTCTGACAAACTCTCTCTCGATCCTGGGGTGGTCAGCGAGTTCCGGTTTGACGTGTATATCTACATATTTTGCCCCATAAAGCATGGAAGGGAGAGCGGGGGACTGGTCGGCACATGTTCCCCTACCAATTCAGAAAGGGGGTGCAGACAGCAGCGTTTGTCAAAAGGGGGTAAACAGGTTGCTTGGCAGACGAGTCAGCCCACACATTGGCGTGGGCGAAAGACTCAACCAATCAGGTGAGGGAATGCTGCTGATATACAGAGAGCGGGAAAGTCGAAGAGAAAGGAAACACAAGGAGTCGAGCTAGGGTGTCCGTGGAGAAAGGACGTCTCTGAGGAGACAGGCCTCGCTCGGCGGTGGAAAACGAGCGTCGGGAGATGAAGGCTCACACCGCGGTAAATTTCAAACAATTTATCCAGAGCGGACGCCTCTGAGAATATACTGCTCACCAAGCCGTCATATTCAGACAAGTTATCCAGAGAGGACGTCTCTGAGAATATACCGCTCACCAAGCCGTCATATTCAGACAAGTTATCCAGAGAGAACGCCTCTGATAACAGACCGCTCACCAAGCTGTCATATTGAGACAAGTTATCCAGAGATGATGCCTCTGAGAAGCAACCACTCACTAAGCTGTCATATTCAGACAAGTTATCCAGAGAGGACGCCTCTGAGAATATACCGCTCACCAAGTCGTCAGATTCAGAAAATTTATCCCCGCGCACAAATCAAAAATAAATAAATAGGATTTTGAAATCTAATGCAGAAAAATGCAGCGACATTTAATACGGCTGTTTACCGGACACCTAAGAAAACCCTGTCCAACAGAATTGATATCGACCGACCAGTCAATCAAATGGGCTCCAACGTCGAGATTACGTATATCTTAGGACCCTAAAACAGCTTGTTAAAGACGGACCACAGAATCCAAAATCGTATAAAATATCCTTCTCCCCGCCGTCAAAACAAAAAAAGTATGTGTTTAAAAGTCAGGACAAATAAAAAAACAAAAAACAAAAACAGAATACTATATTAATTCGTCCTAAATCAACTTTCATTTTGTTTATATTCGGTTTTCTCATTTGTTTTCCTCGAATTAATAGGAAAAAAAGAAGAACTTTCCTATTTTTATTTCCATAAAGGCTATAAGCTTTTTAATTGATATATTTGAACTAGTTACGGTCTCTTCACAAAAGAGCAACGTACCCGCGCAGGAACGCGTGAAAATAAGTTTAACAATTATAACCTTTGGGTTCTGACACAATTATAACTTTTGTGTCAGGAAAAAGAACTTTCCTATTTTCCTTTTCATAAAGGCTATAAGCCTTCATAAGTGCTACAAATGAACTTTTAAATTCTGATCGACATTCTCAGAATAACAGAAACCAGCCTCTTTTAATTAAATAAATACTTGTTATGTACTGTTAATTTTGTCTTGGTTGTTTATATATATGTTTATAATTTGTGGTAGGATGTGTATTCATTTTATGAAGTACGGGTTGATTTCCTTTCATCGGGTTTTCAACCTGTGCACATTTTACATTCGTCGCTGAACTACGTTAGGTATCGTTCAGAGTCTTACTACCACAATTATAACAATTACATATGTTTTATTTATGTCTGTGATAAAACGATTAATATCGTGCCCGGGGTTGAATGTTTTGATGCCCTTCAGAGAATCGCGTATGGACTGCAACCTAAGCATCAAGTCGTAATTAGTACTGTCGGCTTCATGTATGTCGGTTGAAGTGGTTGATTTTAAGGGGGAGAGCATGATCTTTAGGTCCGTGTGTATTTCATTGAGTAGTGCCTCGTCTAGACGTGATGTATCAGATTTTATATTTATTAGTGCCGATTTAAAAAATTTTTTTTTTATCTCTGATGAGGCTGAAAAGCAATAGTAGTAGAAATAGTTGAAGATTGTTTGTTGATTTTCTTTCTTGTAATAGCAGTCGATGTGACGTTGGCGTTGATCTGGTATCGATAGCGACATGTCTCTAGCTTGGGTGTCCGGCGGCCAAGTTATTTAAAATGAAAGTGGCAGACGTGGTTGCAGACATATGGTTCCAGGACGAAGGATGGCCTCTGACTAGAAACTGTGTTTCTTTTAAATAATATTTTCGCTACAGTGGGCATCGCACATGAGCAATCAGTACGTAATTTCGTGGTAACAAGCATAAGTATGTGCTCCAACTCTCGTGCCACCGTAGCGATTATAGAACGATCCCAGTGCACCGATTCCACTTTTTAAGCGGTCGGGAACCATGCAAATAAGCATACTTCTACGGCAGTCGCCATGACAACAACACGGTAGATGGTATAACGGGTGTCATCAAATCAAAAGAAGATCTAAAAATCGTAACAAGACTCAACACCTTTATCCGTTGCACCACGGTTCCATGTGGACAATTCTAGTATAAATTTTGGGAGCTTTAAAGCTAATCTTGTTTAGATGTGTAATATTACTACTTATTACTATAAAAGATACACTTGAAGAAAGTTGCAGGTTACATCGGCCGAAACGTGAAAATAACCACCAATAGTAGTTTGAATGATTATAATAATCAATCCTTATCTTAAAAATTCCGAAAATGAACCGGACCGATTGATTATTTGACCTCGTTTTGATGTTTTTGAAACAACTACAAATAAAAATGAAAATGGTAATTTTATGCACTAATTTTGTCCCTGGTGACTTTAAGGGAATGGATATTACAGTATTTTTCCTTACCATAACCATTAATCGAGTTACGTAAGGTTTGTAATGTATCTTGTGTAGTTTCTGAGTTTTAGCTAGACACACCAACAGACTGAAATACGACTTTCCTTTCTATAACAGTAAACTAATAAAAAAAGTGGTATTATTTTAACTCTTGTAAAGAACCATTGCATAATAATTAGAAATTACATCCAACATCCAAACAGCTCTTTATGCCAAATCTTGTGCAATTCAAACGACAGTTTTCAAGCCTAAGTCTTTATAATTATTAATTATTTATTTTTTAAATTTTTTATTTTTTATTTTAAAATACTACTAATGTAGTATTTTACTGTTCTTATCCTACGACACACACAGCATCCCAGGGGATCTTCATGCTAAATGTCTTCTGTCTAAATATTTTTGGAGGCTCCATGTGTTTATAATTGTTATTTACTCACTCGGAGTTATCACAAGGTCATAATCAGTGATTGTTCACTGACAATAACCGCTGGTGTTCCCTGGAGTCTGAGTGACAACAAGTCTCCTCAAATTTCCAGTATTTTCCTCCTCTTTTGGTAACCATTGCAAAAGATTTTGCGTTGTCACAACAGCTACTTACCATTGATTTCTCGCTGGCAACAATCATTTGTCTTCTCTGGTATTTGGGTGGCATATTATCATTATCATTATTAGTAGTAGTAATAGTAGTAGTACCAGTTACCTAAATTTGGTGCAATTTGGACCAATAGCTGTGGAGCCTAGAACTGTTTATTGTTTTTATGATTAGCAGTAATAGCATTTTACCTCCTTATGATGACAGGAA
This sequence comes from Sepiola atlantica, assembly GCA_963556195.1. Taxonomy (NCBI): domain Eukaryota; kingdom Metazoa; phylum Mollusca; class Cephalopoda; order Sepiida; family Sepiolidae; genus Sepiola; species Sepiola atlantica. The sequence continues at coordinate 97,185,741 of OY744525.1, read as the reverse complement.
ATATAGTTGTAATATCGGGGGTATCACAACTATATTTCCTGTCAAATTTGATGCAATTCTGTCAAATAGTTTTGGAGTCTATAAGTGACCAGCAGACAGGCAAAAACTGCTCAAATTTTCTTTCTAATATATAAAGTTATCTTGTGGAGTTTTCAAAGTTGGATCCAAACAGAAATTAGTCTAACATATCGTCAATATGGTGGGTTTAACATAGGTGTTTAAGTTGTCTTTCACGGGAAGATCCAAGTCGAAAACTTTAATGAATGAAATTTTTGCCCTTTGTTTCTTGCTGTTTTTACATGTTCCAAATATGTATTTTATTTACATGTTCCAAATATCTATTTTATAATGGATTTTTAATAAAAAAGAAAATCTAGCTTGATCTCTACAACTCTTCGGGGTTAGTTCACACCAAAATCAGACCGGCAAAGTATGCAATCTTTGAGGATGGCTTGTTCTCTGTCAGTTTACGATATGGTCATGTGCAGTTGTAGGAAGTCCACCTTCCCAGGCTTTGCCTTCTCATCCTTTAAGAAGCAGTTAGTTTATTGCTAATCGCCTGAGGCGCCCCGACTGGGGAATGCTGACAGGGTTGCCCAGGCAAATTTTGTTCAGCCAGAATGCTTTTGCTCTAGACCGCTGAGTTCAAATCCCAATTTCCCGATCCTGTGTCACATCTTCCCACTGTGGGAGGAAGATAAATAATCTCTACTATTCTATGATTATTCATCTTACGAAGAAATGAATCTTATATAAAGAGTCAAAGTTGTACTTCTGTGTCATTTTTGTACGTTTTGTTCAAGAGATAATTGGATTTTTCCCAAATGCTTAGGCTGGCTTTATCTAATGATTATTGCTTCCATTATGTATAATTTTCATTTACCACAAGGTGACATTACATTCGTAAGGAATTTTCACTTATTCAAACTCTGCATTTTTAGTTATACACTGTGAAATATGGCTTCTGGAACAATATCACATAAGATGGCAAATTTTCTAATTTCCAACAAACTTTGAATGGTAATAAGCTACCAAAATAAGTTTAGTATCATTGTTTATGTTTTATAAAGATCTATGTGGCATCATTAAATGTTTTTAGATATAATAAATAAAATTTGGGTTTGTGATA